>PVHX01002509.1:0-107149 GCA_004024805.1 Geosciurus inauris
GCAAATCAAAACTACACTCAGATATCATCTCACTCCAGTCAGAATGGCAGCTATCCAAAATACCAGCAACAATAAGTGCTGGCGAGGATGTGGTGAAAAAGGTACACTCAAACACTGCTGGTGGGACTGCAAATTGGTGCAACCAATCTGGAAAGCAGTATGGAGATTCCTTAAAAAACTTGGAATGGAACCACCATTCCATCCAGCTATCCCACTCCTTGGCCTATACCCTAAAGATTTAAAAAAATCTCACTACAATAAAGCAGTCACCTCAATGTTTATAGCAGCACAATTCACAATTGCAAAACTATGGAAGCAACCCAGATGCCCTTCAATAGATGAATGGATAAAGAAATTTTGGTACATATACACAATGGAATATTATTCAGCAATAAAAGAAAATAAAATTATGGCATTTACAGGCAAATGGATAGAATTGGAGAACATTTTGCTTAGTGAAGTAAGCCAATCCCAAAAAACCAAATGCCGAATATTCTCTCTCATTAGTGGATGAGGATACATAAGGTGGATGGGAACGGGTAACACAGGAGAAATGCAGGAACTCTGGATGCAGCAGGGGTGACGGGGGAGGAAGGAAAGGGAAATGGGAATAGTAATAATGATTGATCGAATGGGTCATTACATGCACTACCCCTGGTGCATGTATGAAGACACAAATAGTGTGACTCTTTATGATTTGCAACCAGAGGAATGGAAAAACTGAGCTCTGTTTATGTACTATGACTTGAAACGCATTTAAATTAAAAACAATTAAAAAAAATAAAATAAAATAAACAAAAACAAAACCAAAAAAACAGCATACTGCACTAATGCAGCTACTTCAATGTTTATAGCAGCACATTTACAACTGCTAAATTGTGGAAGCAACCTAGACGCCCTTCAACAGATGAATGGATAAAGAAACTGTGATATATATACACAATGGAATATAACTCAGAAATAAAAGAGAATAAAATCATGGCATTTGCAGGTAAATGGTTGGAGAATATCATGCTAAATAAGCCAATCCCCCCAAACCAAAGGGTGAATGTTTTCTCTGATTAGTGGATGCTGATACATAATGGGGGTCGGGATGGGGATCATGGGAGGAATAGAGGAACTTTGGATAGGGCAAAGGGGAGGTAGAGGAAGGGAGGGGGCATAGGAGTAGCAAAAATGGTGGAATGAGATGAACATCACTACCCTAGGTACATGTATGAAGACATGAATGGTGTGTCTCTATCTTGTTTACAACCAGAGAAATGGAAAATTGTGCTCCATATGTGTAGTATGATTTGAAATGCATTCTTTTGTTTTAAAAGATAAAAATTTTTAAAAAGAGAACATGCCTCAAAATACTAAAGGCTATATATAAAAAACTCACAGCCAGAATCTTACTGAATAGGGTAAATTTTAAAGTGTTTCCTCTAAGATCTGGAGCAAGACAAGGACGTCCATTTTTACCACTCTTATTTAATATGGTATTGGAAGTCTTGGCAAGCCTAGGGGAATACATATACTCCAATGTTTAGAGAAGTTCTCTTCAGAACAGTAAGATTTGGAACCAACCCAGATACCCTTCAGTGGATGAATGGCTAGAGAAAATGTGTTATATATACACCACAGAATATTATTTAGCCATAAGAATGAAATGCTACATTTGTTTCATCCAGAAAGAACTGAGGGTCATTATATTAAATGTAATAAGCCAGATACAGAAATGTAAATATCACATTTTTCTATTTTGTGGAAAATAGTTGATTTCATGCAACAGAGTGGAGCACTGATCACTAGCTCCAGACAGAGGTAGGGGCAAGGATGGATAGAATGATGTTAAGTAAGGGGCATCAGCATGTTACAGTGACATGGCTACATCAATATTTATAGCAACGCAATTTGCACTAGATAAACTATGGAGCTAACCTAGGTTCTTTTCAACAGATGAATGGATAAAGAAAATGTGGTGTATATAGACACAATGAAGTATTGGCCATAAAGAAGAATGACTTTATGACATTTTCTGATGAAATAAGTCAGTCTCCCCTAAAAACAGAGGTCAAACATTTTCTGATATGTGGAAGCTAACCCACAGTAAAGGGGTGGAGGATAAAAATGTAGAAGTTCAATGCAGTAGACAAAGGGGAATGGAGGAAAGCAGGAGGAATTGGAAAAGTAAAGACAGAGGAATGAATCAGATATACTTTTCTATGTATGTATATGAATATATCATAGTGAATATCACCAGAGCATTCTTATGGATAAGAAATTAAAGAAAATAACTATGGATAAATGGCAGAAAGATCAGTAGAGGGAAGAGAGCAGGGAACAGGCAAGTAGAGGGAAGAAGATTAGAGGTACTGGGGACTGTGCTAGAATAAGATATATTTCATGCTTTCATAATTATGTCAAAATGAATCCTGCTGTCATGTATAACTAAAAAGAACCAATAAAAAAGGCTACATGCAGCTTAAACTAAAGGATATTATGTACTTTCTAACATCCAAAAGTTGTACACTATACATCATTTATACTGTCATAAATCATCTGAAATTTATATGCAATTACTGTCTTTTGAAGACCCAAGTAGTAAACTTTTACCAGGATACCACTACTCTCACCAAACTAGATACTTCTTTAAATGTGGCAATATTACTTCCTTTAATATTTTTATTTCTCTCTCCTATTTCCCCCTCCTTTTTCATTTCTACACATATATATCCCTAGTTGATAGCTTCTTCTTGCTATGTGGTTTCTATTTCAGTTTTTCCTTTTTACTGGTGCATTATTATCTTACATAACAGTGGGATTCAATGTTACATATTCATGCATGCACACAATAGAACAGTCTAATTTTGCCAATTTCATTCCCTTGTATACTCCCTCTTATTTTCTTATTAAAACTGGTTCCTCTCTGTATAGTCTTTCCACAAGCTACAAAACTACTGGCAGAACCAAGTAACTGTTTATTTTTGCTTATGCACAATGGACTATGCCTTTGTAATGATAAGTCAAGTCTTAGTTCCTGTTTAACGTTGTCTATTGTAGATCTACGCATCACACTTTTTACTGCCTTAGTATATAAATCTTGCTGAAATGATTTTATTCCTTTAATGGTCTACTTATGTACTGTATACCCTCCCCTTAGGAGTTTAACTGAATAAGAATAAAGATTTTTATCTATGAAATTCAGCATTATACTTCCGGTAGGTAGGATAGCACATAGCATTTAATTAATATTTTCCAAATAAATGAATGTTCCTTTGTCATTTGCCATGATAAAATTTCATCATCTAAAACTTTCCTATTAGTAGCCTCATTGGGTTCCAATGTGTAAAAAAAAAAAAAAAATAGGAAACTTGTGGACACATACTCAATGTTTAAAACTGTTATTCATAAAAGATAAAATAATGTTTGGTTTTTTTGGGAGGTGGGTACTGAGGATTGAACTCAGGGGTACTCGACCACTGAGCCACACCCCCAGCCCTCTTTTGTGTTTTATGTAGAGACAGGGTCTCACTGAGTTGCTGTCTCAGCCTCTCAAAATACTGGGATTACAGGCATGCACCACCGCACCAAGCTAAATAATATATTTTTTTTATGTATACATGCACACCCTACTTAATATTGAACTATTTGTAGTTTATTAGTGAAAATGTTCCATGGACATTTATAAAAACATTTGTATCGTGGGAAACTGAAACCCCATTAAGTTCCAAAAATGCTTGCATTTATCCTTGGTGGCTTTCCACTTTTGTCTATATTACTTTGAAGTTTCAAGGTCACATATAACCCAAATTGTATTTGCATGCCACACAAGTTTTTTTCTATAAACAATAATTATATTCTGTAGAGACCTTTTTTGATCTTTTCTATTTTGTAGGCAGATATATTTTTCATCACTAAGAAAAAAAGATAAAAACAAAAAATATCAACTGGGTTTTCTGGCAATGCCTTTTGACAAAGATCTGTAATATTTTTTAAAAGGAAGTGAGGAGCAGAGTTGAAATGCTGAAAGCATAGTTTATTGTAAATGCCTGAATCCGAGCAAACAACCAGTGAAAGGTCAACATAACAACCCATTGATCTGCACAAGCCCATTTACTAAACCTAGCAATAAATTCCCCAAGAACCAGAGAAGTGATTCCTTCCAATATTTGTGATATCTTTTTGTATGAGGCAATTGACCAGAATGTAGAACAGGATTTGCCCTTTATCAGTATTAGCAAAATTCCAGTAAACTATCGCTCTACCATAAGGATTTTAAACATTATTCCTAATATGACTTTATTTTTATTGAATGTACATTTTGAACATGTGTATGTTAATCAATGAACAAAATTGGCCCTTTGAAGATAATCATTAATAATATCAATAACATTATCTCTATGATTAAGGAGTTCATTCAACTTGGGGAAAAATTATGAGACATTGTGACAATTGCTACTATAGACATATGTAAAAACTCTTACTGGAAAACTGTTTTGGTTTAATTATGAGGTGTCCCCCAAAAGCTCACATGAGACAAATAATTTTATGATGATAAATGATGAGATTAAGTTTTATATTTCTTTTTCTTCTGTGACTAAAAGACTCTATAGGAATAACTGTAGAGGAGGAAAGTTTTTTGGGGGGGAGCTCACAGTTTCAGAGGTTTCAATTCTTAGCAAACTCCTTGCAAAAGTTTCTTTCCTAATTACTAAGAAAACCTTCACACTCTTGCCAATGATATAGAGCAATAATTCTCTCTGCTTTTTAAATTTTTCCCAAAATCTTTTAGGGAATGGATTACATAGGCAATTTCATATTTGAACTCTGTTATGAAGGTCTTTGAAATATTTGTTTCCTAATATCCCATCCCTGTGAAATTAGAGCACTGGATGGTGCAGAAAGAATCAGTCCTGCCAAAATTTTCGCTATCACCATCCATACAGTCTCTTGTCAATACTCAATTTAAAAGAAAAATATCAATGTGAGTAGTATTCTTTATAACCTGGTGAAATTATGCCTTGTGCAAACTAAGGTGGATTTACTTTCCCTGAAAAAGGAAAGACCATCACACAATCACTGTTTCTATTCTAGTATGTTGTTCACATTTTTTAGTCAGAATCCTCTGAAATACTAGAAATTATTATTGAAAATGCCACCAACTTATAGAAAATAGGGCAAAGAAAAAAATAAAAATGGCTAATGTGTGCAAAATTATGTGTATAAAACATGGAAAAAAATGCTTAATTGTATAGATCTTGTTTGAAATTGTTAATGAGGCCATGATTATTGTTGATCTTTGTTTTCATACACTACCTCACTTCTCAGTGGATTTTCATTTTTTATTTTAGGATATGATCAAAATCCTCATTTCTCAAAGTCTTAGTCATGAATATCTGAATTCCTGATATGCTTCCATTAACTACCTGTGTTACTTCCATTCCTACTGGCTTCAATGATATGGAAAGTTGCTCTCTCTGGATTGATAGCACATTCCTCATCCTCATTTTGAAGCAGTGGCCTTACTTCCCTTGATAATTAGCTTCAGTACTCTAAAGGATCCACCATTTTGCTAATGGTTTCCATGGCATGTAAAAGTCAATGAGATAGCTTTTAGTCTCAAATTCCAGTTCAACGGAAATATTGTTTACACTAAGACAAAAGTAATCCTGTGGTGGCAACTAGCATATGTAAACGAGCAGAATGGAAGTAAAAATGTTTGCTCTTGAGTTAATGGGAAAAAATGCAAGGGACCAAATTCTCTAATTCTTGGATATTTGTGATTTAATAAAGTACAGAAAGTCATACACACATTGGTTGTCATCCAAAACAACACATCCTGAAGATTGCAAATTCTCAAGACTAGTATTTTATGATTGTCATATTTTTTGGTGATTTGGAATATAGTAGTATGAGTAAACTCTATCAGTGTATGTATATTGTCTCAGTTTCTGATAGTATATGGTCCTTGATCATAACAAAATATGTACTTTACACAATAATTGTGAATAAGACATTCTTTAAGTAACAGATTTTGGTGTCTGGCAGAATTATACCTTACAGTAGAGAAAGGCAAATCCATATCCAGAATAATTTTGTGGTCTAGAGATAAGTTGCTGTCATCCCCACTACAGAAGGAAACAATTTAATTGATTTATCATCAGGTAACTTCAAAAATAAATCCTTCTAAGTGTTGCCATATGGAAGGTTAATCATTGGTCTCTGATGTCATCATGTTGGTATTACACAAGAATAATAACCAGATCTGTCTTCATGAAAAGTCCATATTAATAAGTCAGTGCTCATTATTTCTGCAATTATGGCCACCTTTTTATTAACTCTATTGAGTAAGTTTTGTATTGGCTTGGAAAAATATTGACTAATATTCACATAACAAGTCATCTTTTGCATGTAATTAACAAGAAATTTTTCAGTTAGTATACTTTTATTAGTAGCTATATGAGACTTAAATGCCCTTCAATGCTCTTTATTCTGAGTTTTATCTCCATATCACTTCCATAGATTCCTTTGTCACTAGGTCCTTTGATTTTCAAATCTTCTCTGTCCATGCAAGCTATTACTACTTCCCGTTGTGTGAGACCTGAATTCTGAGACTACTTTCTTTATGAATTAAATGTAAAAACAAACAAAATCTCTTGAGCATTTGCTCCTGAAGAGGACTTAAATTATTTTGCAGGCTTCTTCAAGCCATACTTCTGTATTCCATTGAGTGGGACTATAATGCTATACCAGAATGCTTATAGCTGTTGCAATACATGTGAATTGAGCCCTATATTTTATTCTAAATCAGCTAGTCATAGAAATATTTTCATGAAACTGTTAAGTATGGAGTAAGGAAGAAGTGATTCAGTGTAGCATGAATAGATGCCATTTAGTAAGTGCCTGCTCATGAAAATTACTGTCATTCCAAGAATATTTGGAATCTATCTCATCTAAATAACTTCCACTTAAGCATGGAGTGCTGCTGCATAAGTTTATGGTTTGAGGATTAGATAATATCTGTTTCATTTTTGGTAGTTTGTGTATTGTGGTCAAGCTTTTAGTCCTTGTTAACTCCCAATAGCAAAGAAGGACTTTTTCACAAAAACAAAAGAAAAAAAAAAAGAAAACCACCTTTCACACTGGGCAAAGAACAAGTACTCTGATTCTCAAGTTGAGGCTTGCCGGGAAATTCCTAGAGCATCTATATGTCCCAAATATTTAGAATGCTATTTAATTCAGGTGGGTGATAAATACCAAGTGGTATAGCAGCTTGCTCTGCAAAGAAAGCTACAGATCTTATCTTGCCCTTGACACCCGTTACAACTCACAACCCTATCAGTTAATCAGCCAATGTAGCACACACGGGAGCTATATCTGAAAGAATCTACAAAACCCCACCCTTGGAGTAGGACTCTTCTTAATATGATATTTAAATGTTCTGTTACTTTTTATTTTACTGTGATTATATATATATATATATGTTATATATTACATATATATCATAAAATTTACCATTTTAACAATTTAAGTCCATAATTCAGTAACATTCTCAATGTTCTGCATCTATTACCTCTATTTCCAAATCTTTTAAATTCTGCCATCCAGTAAGAAGTCTCCCCATTAAACAGTAACTTCCCATTTCCTTCATCCTCCAGCTTCTGATAAACTTTAGCTTGTTAGCATTAGATATCTACATTAGATATCTCATAAAAGCAGAAGCAATGTGTCCCTGAATGTCTGTATTATTTCACTCAGCATGAAGTTTTTAAGATTCATCCATGTCATGTGATATATCTGAATTTCGTTCATCTTTATGGCAGAATAATATTTCATGTATTTATATATTTTATTCTATCTATTCATCTTTTGATGGACATTTGAGTTAATTCTGTCTTTTGTATATTTTTGAGTTATGCTGCGATGAACAGTTATATGTAGATAAGTATGTCTGAGTTCCTTTTTTCAATTATTTTGGTTATATACCTATCTGTGAAATTGCTGAATCATATGGTAATTATACATAACTTTTGATGCACTGTCAAACTGTTTTCCAGAGTGACTACACCATTATACATTTCTTCTAGCAATGCATACAGTTTCCAAATTCTCTACTTCCTTGACAACACTTGTACATTTCCATTTTTAAAAATTTATACTAGTGTTTCTGAAACATTATATTATTGTTTTTGATCATATTTCCCTAATAACAAATTACTTTGAACATGTTTTCATGTGCTTATTCACCATTTGTGTATTGATTATGGAGAAAGGTCTATTAAATTCTTTGCTCATTTCAAAATAGTTTTTTGTTCGTTTGTAGAAATTTTTTTAATATTGTGATATTAAAATCTTGAAAAATGTATCAATGCAAACATTTTCTCTTGTTCTATAGGCTATCTTTTACCTTTATAGACAATATACTTTTTGGTGCATAAAACTTTTAAAGGAATTACTTTTGTTTGTGCTTTTTATGGCATATAAAATAATCCATCGACAAATCTAACTCATGAAGATTTACTCCTGTATTCTCTTCTAATAGTATTACAGTTTCTCACATATTTAGGTTGTTAACTACTTTGGGGACAAATTTTCACACATAGTCTGAAGTAGTGGTCCAACCCCATTACTGGGCATGTGGAAGTTATCCCAACACTTTACAAAAGAGACAGTTCTCTTCCCATTGAATGGTCTTGTGGCCCTTGTTGATGATCATTTGATGCTGGATGCATTTATTCATTTATTTCTGGTCTTTTAATTTTATGCTATAGATCAAAATGTCTATCCTTGATGTCAATACTATGTTTTATTATTGTGGCTTTTTTATTACTGTAGCAATTTTTGAAATTGAGAAGTGGGAGCTCTCCATATTTCATCTTTGTGTTCTGTTTTGCTTTGGCTATTTTGTGCCCTGTAGGAGCACTCCCCATACCTTCAACCACTCCCTTCCCTCTTTTCCCATTCCATGCTGATAAACGCAGGCCTGGCAGAGCATGCCTCATTAGTTGTAACCTCCAGGCCACGCTTGGTCTAAGGACCCTATATAAGCTTCTGTACTTCCTGGAATAAACGGGTTCTGCATCTTGCTCCGGCAGAGCAGTCTTACCTACCCCCGGAGTCTGGGTGGAGTGACTCCGCGGACCGTCACCCCAAAACCTCGTCCAGTGAGACCCCACTTGGTCCACCCTGAGGACCCCTTTTCATCTCTTGGAATCCCAACTCCTCCTCGAGCAGACCCAGGAGGCACGGCTTCAAACAATAGTGCCCCTTGTAATTTCTACATAGAAAAAAGATCAACTTTTTGAGGATCAACTTTTTCATTTCCAGAAAAAAAAAAAAAAAAATCCTGTTGGAATGTTGGAATGGATTGCATTGACTGTTTAGATCATTTTGGGAATACTGACAGGTTAACAATATTAAGTTTTCCAGTCCTTAGACAGGGATGTCTTTCAGTTTAATTTTGTCTTTTGTGATTTCTTTTAGCAATATTTTATAGTTTTAAATATGCAAATCTTTTAACTGATTAAATTTATTCTTAACTCATTTTTTATTGTATTGTTAATATAACTGTCTTTATAAATACTTTTCTGGAAGTTTCATTGCTGGTGTACAGAAACATAGCTGGTTCTGTTTTTTACATTGTATCCTGATACTTTGATGAATTTATGAATTCTCCCACATCTTGTGTATTTTTGGGCCATTCTCTATATGTGAAGAGAAATAGTTTTACTATTTCTACTTTCTTTCCAATTTGTATGTCTCATTCTTTTTCTTGCCCAATAACTCTGGCTAGAACTTTTAGTACAAAATTGAATAACGATGGTGAAAGTCAGCAATCCTGGAATAAATCCTGTTTGCTCAAAGTTTATAATGCTGTTCTACTCATATGCTGTTGAATTCAGATTGCTGAAATTTAGTGGAAGAATTTTGAACCTATATCTAAAAGGAGTATTAGTCTATAATTATCTTATAATGTCTTCATCTGACTTTGTTATTAGGATAAATCTGGCCTTGCAGAATGGATTAGGACAAGTTTCCTCTTATTTTACAGAAGAATGTCAGAAGGATTTGTGTTACTTTATATTTGGTAGAATTTACTAGTGATGCCATATGGTCTTTGGCTATTTTTTATTAGATGTTTTTGATAAGGATTCAATAGTGATTCAGTAACTTTACATAATATAGCTCTATATAGCACAATATATAATTGCAATATAGTTGCAATTCTTTTGATTCAGGCAATTTGTATTTTTAGAAGTTTATAGTTTATCTAATTAGTTGATGTAGAATTAGAGTATTCTCTTCTAATCCTTACTACTTCTGTAAGGAAAATCAATACTTTCCATACTTTAATTTCTAATTTTATTGATTTACATCTCCTCTCAATTTTTTTCTCAGTCAAGTCAATTTTGGTGATCTTTTCAGTAAGCCAATTTATGATTTGATTCTATTTTTGAAATTTGCTATTTCATTTATCTCCCTACTAATCTTTATTGGGTACTTCATTCAGCAAATTTAGAATTTAGTTTGCCTTTTTTTTATAATTTCTCAAGGCATAAAAAGGTTATTAATTTGAGATCTTGATTCTATTAATGTAGGTATTTACAGCTATACAATTTACACTGGAGATATAACACCATTATATTCCACAGTTTTAGGTATGTTTTATTTTAATTTTCATTCATATCTGTGATTTTTAATTTTCCTTGTGGTTTATTGACTCATTTGTTGTTTGAGTGTGCCATCTAATTTTCAGATATTTGTGAATTTTCCCTCCATAATTGATTTTTAATTTTTTAATTATTTTTTGTTTGGTTTGGTTTGGTTTGAACTGGGGATAGAACCTTACACATACTACCACTGAGCTACATCCCCAGTTTTTTTAATTTTAATTTTTTGAGACAGGTCCTCACTAAGTTGCTGAGGCCAGCCTTGAACTTTCAATCCTTCTGCACAGCTTCCCAAGTTGTAGGGATTACAGGCATGCATTGCTGTGCCTGGCTCCATTATTGATTTTTAGTTTTATTACATTGTAGTCATACAAGATAATTTATATTATTTTCATATTTTTATGTTTATTGAGACTTTTTGTTGTTATGTTTCAGCATAATATGTTTCCTAGAAAATATTATGTGTATATTTGAGGAACAAATGTATTTTGTAGTTGTTAAGTGGAGTATTCTGTCTGTTAGATCAAGATGATTTATGGTTGCTCAAGTCTTCTCCTAATTTCTTTTCTGTCCAGAATGATTGGTCTAATTTCATATAATTGTCCATTTCTCTCTTTAATTCTGTTAATATTTTACATATATTGTGTGGTTCTGTTTGGCATAGTTATGTCCAAAATACATGATATCTCTATAGATATCCTTGCTCTTGGTTACTTTTAAGTTTGGCTCTGTGTTGGGATATTCCTTCAACATTTTGCTAGTCCATTTATAACAATGAGATTTCACACCTATTTGTACCAAGCCTAGATATCAGCCAAATGTGTATTCTTATAGGACTTTCTAGAGCATGTGTTCCACCTTGCACATGTGAGTTACATACTAAATTCTCCAGTATACATTGTACATTGAATGTCTTATGTTTCTAAATAAATTCTCTACTCAGTTTTTCCTTCCTGGGTTTAGCCTGACTATTGTATGCCTAAACTGCATTATTTTGCCAAGAAGACCACTACTTTTTTCTAATTTCCTTACAATCTTTTCAGGGAATGCTCATTATTTTCCAGCTCTGAGTCAGTTCAAACCAAGAGGAATATAAATGAATACCATGCATCAATCCTTCAGGTATTTCCCGGACAGATTAGAACAGAAGAATATCATAATTTTAAAATTAGTCTGTTTTCCTCCCTTCACAACCAGGGACCAGGTTCCACACAAGGAAAATAGACCCTATCTTCAATACTGCCATTAGCCAGGAACAGGTCACTTGTAACACAGGGAAAGTGACAGGCAAGGTAAAAGTGCCATAGACATTACCATCATTTTTAAGTTGTCAGTGTTCTAATTTACCTTTGCCTTGATTGCCATAAACTTTTGACTGTTTTTCCAGGGTACTGATAAATGTTGGTTTTAGCACTTTCTCCTTGCTTTTTCATTTTTATATGGAGATATAGGAGCTTGAAGAGCCTGCCATTTTGATGATGCCATTCTGTGTGTTACTTTAGATTGATATTTCAACATATATTAAATATTAGGGATCAGAAAACTCATGACCAAGATTATAAGTCCTTGAAATTATACCAGGTCACTGTCTACTTTCTGGCATCATCATGACTTACCAAGTCATGTGGGATATTCCTGTTTCTACTCAGTAGGCACAAATTGGTCTGATGTCATGAATATACTGAGCCATAGGTGGTGCCCTTGGTATAAGAAATAAGATCCCAGTGTATTAAATTATTACAGAGAACCAGGTAGTTGACACAGGGTCTAGGTAGGTACATGTATATGCCTCATACAAGAAAATGTAAATAGTATGGTATTCTTTTTTTAATGCACATGAATAAAATGCTCATTTGCCCAACCATATTGCATTTGTTAGGATCTATGTTTGTTCTGGTAAAAGTCAAAATACAAACCAAAAATAAAGTGTCAGTTATCATTAAAGTTACCACTGATTATGTTTAAAATTATATTTCAAAAGTCATGTCTTCTATGAAGGGAAAATAATTAAATTCTATAGAAAGTAATAAAAATCACCATTCTTGCATATTTTAGGTACTTAGTGTATTAGTCCTTGAGATTTTCTAAGGATTTAATAGTGCATTTTATTTATTATTTTAATAGAAATCAGTTCTGCATGCTTCAACTTAGCCTTTGGCAACTTTGTAGCCCACAACCCATAACTCAGAGAATAATGTAGAAATTCTGTAAAATACTGATTATGTAACACACACACACATATATATACATATGTATATATATACACACACATATATATACATACATATATGTGTGTGTATATATATATATACACACACATACAGTTCCTAAAGTAATAATCAAAAAGGGTATTAAAAATCCACTGAACTTAGTTGAGCTGAGAAAAAAACTCCATTTATGATTTATGTATTTATAGTGCCACACTTACTGCTAGATTGTGATCTCTGAGAATCTGTATATTATTCCTTTTCCTTAAAGCAAAATCATCCAATTAGTATCTATAGATTACTCTTTAGAAGCCTAGGAAAATATTTATATTAAGTATTAAATATAAAAGTATTTTAAGGATCTCCTTTTGGGGAAATCAACCTCCTTGTTATTAAGGAGGTTTAGATCTCTTGTCTTGGTTCTAAAATTGGATTAATTTCTATTATATATCTTTGAGGTGGGTAAGTGATCTATTGCTAAAACTTAGAGGATTTCTTTATTTTGTCATAAACTTGATCACAGATGAAAATAATATTTAGATGACTACTTCTCTAGTTCAGTCCCAGGAACACTATGCTTACTACCATAACCAAATACTCCACAGGTCACATAATTCTGGTTACCACTCTGTATTTACTACCCAATAGAATTACTATGGGTACTTTACCTCTAGCATGTGAAAACTATGATTTAACTATTTCCACTCTGGGACTTGATCATTTGCATTAAAATCCAGATCTCACAACATTTTCTACTATTATTGGTGAACTGCAAAAGACAGCTACTACAAAGTGTTTCAATGATGTAGAAATATCTTTGATAATATGCATTATCATATTTTCATGTTATGGTTTGGACCTGGAATGTTCCCTCAAAAACTCATGTGTTCAAGGCAATGCAATGATGTCTGGAGGTGGGAGTTTTAAGAAGTGATTGGATAACAAGGGCTCTAACTTCATCAGTGGATTGGCCTGTTTGATGGACTAATAATTTAAATGTACCACTGAGTGGTGACTGTAGACATGTGGGGTAAGGTTGAATTAAGTATGTCACCAGGGCAATGACCTTATGAACTATATCTTGTCTCTGGCTCATTTTTCTCTCTCTTCATGCCTTGAGCTGAGCACTTTTCCTCCACTATGCCCTTCTGCTATTATAGATAGCAGGCTGTACCCTATTCTGAGTTATTCCATGATGTACAGTCAGTAGTTTTCAGGCTGTGTCTAACCCTGAGTGACAGCATTTTTTAAATCAGTAGTTTGCCATAAGTAACTCCATTTTGAGTATAAGTGCTGAGGTAGAATGAATCCACACCTTGTTTATTCAAGTAAATAACTACCATCTGCTTAGCACATCCATAAGGCACAAAATGATAAATAATCATGCTAATAAAAATGACTGCCTGTGAACTTATAGAATTAATGAGAAACACATGGATGCAAACTCTTGTCAGGAAAAAAAATCAGCTTCATGAGCTTAATGAACAGACCAGATCACCAAATGAAACAACTCCCTCATTCAAAATGCATAAAAGAGAGGAGCATCCCAAGACTGAACATGGCGGCATACTAGCCCTGTCACCTGGTCATGTATCATGAGCCTTGCCTAGGAAAATTGTCACAGTGACAAATGTTCAATTCTCTGCCCTTGGTCTTCATTGCAGCATAGTTTCTCTTGCTCAAGATGACTACCCATGGCCAACTCTAAGCTGACATCTCAAGCTGACTCTGTGAAACTGGCACCCCTATGAACCCTGGTCTAGAACAAGTTCCACATTCTGAAAATTCTTCAGCTTGTTTAAAATCTTATCTGTTCAGCTACAATAATTCTTTAAAATGACAGTGACTCTCTTAAGATGTTTTAAAGTCATCTCAGGAGTTAGTAAGACCTCACCATAACCTATCCTGGGCTCAAGGGTGAAAAAGTATAAACTCCTTTGGAAGACTTTGCTTTGAGAATAGAGCTCTGGACATCTCGGCTTGCACAAGTTCACCTAACTTGTTCCCGAGATTTATTTCACTTTTGCCAGCCATCCAGGCACTTTGAGGCCACTATATCCATGGTGGTGGTGGTGGGGCAGCTACTGCTGGAGTTGTCAGCTGACCTTGGTATCATCCATAAGGTGCTGATTTTGTTAAAATGCAAAATGCTGAAGTTATAGGGTCACTTGGTAAGGAAAATGTCTTCTACATAAAGGTCTTGCAAGGTCTTGCTAATACCTACTCTATATATTATACTCTAATTTATGGAAAATAGATTTTGGCATTTCAATATTATTTAATGTAGACCTTTATTACATTTCTAATAAGAACCAATGTTCTATATTGAGACATGGTCTATATCTGCACTTACAAAGTCCAAAAACAAATGCCAACAAAGTAAACTGAAGAAAAAAGTGTTTCCAAATTAGAAGGGCTTGGGAAATACCTTGGATTTTTCACAGACCAGGCCAAAGAGTGTGTATGTGTGGAATGAAGTCTACACAAATTTAGTTATCCATCAGAAATTAGCCTGGTTTGCAAAGGTTAGGAGAGTCCACAACAGGCCCTTATTTCTGACACCAATTGCAAATTTGGGAATCCTCAATGTTACTCTCAGTATCAAAAGTTTAGTGAGGTACTTGAAGGTCTCAGAAAAGACGTTGGGTGTGACATATCACAATAAAAGGATATACTTTAAACTAAAGGCTCATAGAGAAGTCCAGGAGAAAATAAAGTACAGAGCTCCTATTATGCTCTCCTAGTTCATCCATGCAGGTACTGCTTATTTCTCCCAGGAATGACATGCAACAAAATGCACAGATTATTGCCAACCAGGGAAACTCACCTGTTCAATTGTTGCTGATATTTTCACTGGTGTTACTTCATGCAGACCTGAATAACTGTCACATGATGACTTTTAAATCATCTCCTCCAGAGATGAGTGTGATGCATTCTTACATGGAAGAACTTTTCATAAGTTTAGAAGTTATTTTCCAGGAGATGAAAACAAAGGTCAAACCTGTATATGGATAAGGTGCATTCTTCACTGCACATCTGAAAAAAAAAATCTAATGAAGGATAATAACACAATCAAGAATCTATATAATACAATATTATGATTTCCAATATTCATTCAAATTTGTAAGATAAAAAACAAAGATAGTCAATTTAGCAAAATAAAACTTTATTATATACATGGATGCTCCTCAAAATGGTTTTGCATTCAGATAAATCCATAATAATTTGAAAATATTATGTCATATATTCATTTAATACACTTATCCTACCAAATATGGCTTGGCTTACCCTATCTTGAAGTGCTCCAAACATATATTAGCCTTCAGTTGAACAAAATCATCTTACACAAAACCTATTTTATATTAAAGAGTTCAAAATCTCATGTAACTTACTGAATAAAAGTTACTGGCAACACAGTATACCATAGAGCATGGGTTGTTACCCTTGTGTTCTTGAGGCTAATGAAGCTGTGGCCATTGTGTAACAAGAGTATTTTATGGCATAGTACTAGCCCAGGAAATGACCAAATTTAATGTGAAGTATGTTATCATTGAATGTGTATAACATTCAAATCATCATGAAGATCAAAAATCATAAATTTTAAGTTAGGAACTGTCTACACATTTAAAGAATTAAGAAATGATCAAATGATTAAAAATTAATTATTATATAGATAGCAAGCTTTTGTATAAAGATGGAAAACAAATGAAATTCAAAGGAAATTATAGAACAGAAAATCTAATGCTTAACATAACTTGGGAAATGCTAAAAGTCTCTAAACTGGAAGACTATTTTCAAAAAATATTTAATCTGAGGAAAAGAGAAAAGAATTGTAAAAACAGATTCTCAAGATATTTAGGACAGTTTTAATTAATGCCTAATCTACTTATAATGGGAATCTCATAATGAGAGAATGATATTGACCTAAAAATATTCTAAAAGAAACTGAAGCCCAAACTTCCCACATTTGATGAAAAAAATGTCAAATTATCGATTTGTATAAGCTCAGTGAGTCCTAATATGAATAATTAAAACTAGCTTTACCACAATAAAACTTGTAAACAGTGAAATTAAAGAAGAAAAATTCAAAAGCACTCATAAAAAAGACATTATAGGTATATGGATGAGAATTTTACTTATTTATTGACCAAAATAATAAAGACCAGAAAAAAATGGAATATTTATAATGAATGCTAAATGAGAAAAAGAAGTAAACCCTCATTTCTATTTTCAGTGAAAATATCCTTCAAAGTTCAGACTGAAGTGAAGGCATTTTCAGATGTCTAAAAACAGAGAATTTGTTATCAGTGGACCCATGCTACAAAAAAATAATGAAAAGTATCTTGTACCAAATGGAAGCTTGAATATACAGGAGGGAATAAAGAATTCAAAAAGTAATAAATGTGGGCAAATATATACGAATCCTTAGTGGTTGCTATGCACTTATCCAAAGTTCATAGAACATTATCTATTTTCTTGATTTTCATTTTATTCACTCCTGTATTCATTTGTTTGGGGTACTACCTTTTAAATTGATCTTTGTATGGTTTTAAAATAAGACAAATCTACCTGAAAACATGTTATTTGATCTCAAATTATATACAAATAATCTTTGTTATTATGTCCACAACCATTCCATGTAATGTGCAAAGTAGTCACTTATTTTCATAGTTACAGAAGGTTCAAGCTTTACTTTTGTGCAGTAAGTACAAAAAGTAGGCTACCGTCTGCTATATTTGAGCAGTTTCTGGAATTTTTATTTATAAGAATTTGACAGTAAGACATTTAAATTAAAAAAAACTCTTAGTTCTTAGTAATTTCAATTTTAAAACCCTTCAACAGCACACAAACTTCTAATCTAGAATAAAGTAGTTTTAAGGGACTTTCAGTACATTTGTATATTACTTTATACCTATCAATGATTTAAAGATATATTTGCAAAGATTATAAAGTTGGTATCAGGAAAAATTACATTTATTTTAGTGGTCAAATTTACTGAATAAAGATGGAAATTTAACTATATGATACCACATCAATACTAGATTTAGCATTGCTTTTATAAGTTGGTATATTCCTAAGGCATGAATCAATTTGTTTTCATAATTTTTATGCCTTATTTTCAGTTAATAAGAGAAAAAAATTCCACTTAGCATTTGTATTTCTCTACAATTACAACCTGTGGGTGAAAGAATGCTTTACTCTTAACAACAATAAAAATAAATAAAACTGAGGCTGGGCTGTATCTCAGTGGCAAAAATTCTTGCCTCACATTTGCGAAGCCATAGGTTCAATCCCCAGTTACAAAAAAGAAAAGAAAAAAAAAACCTAATGAGCAATAATAATTATATTTTCTATTTAATGTTATATTGTAAATTTCTTGAAACATTTGTATACTATATAAATTTTATTAGAAAAATGTGATTCATGGCACTGGGAAAGCTTATCTTGGTGAACTCTCATCATGTCCATATGCCTTATTCATCTTAATGTCAGTGTGCATCAGATTTGCTCTTCGAAAATATGGTGAGAATACAACTTAAATTAAAATTGCATATGGGTCCAAAAAGTCACCGTACTATTTGGTAGAGGTCAGTTCTTAGGGCCATTTGCTACGCATCAGGAAGAGAACATAAGATCTTCAATACAGACTGCCTAATCTATTCATCAACTGCTGTGGGCAGTGCACAACTAATCCTTTAATCTTGGTTCAATTGTCTGTTATTGAATTGACAGATGATAGAAGATGTTACTTTTGTTTAATCTCAGACATAAATAGGTAATATATCCAACCACTCTCAAGAAAAAGGGTAAGATCCAATGTTAGGATGAGAACTTGACATGTTAGTGGTAGGTGAGAGGTCTGTGTTCTGTAGGTGGAGTTCTGTGTTTTCGGTTGGAGACCTTGAGAAAATGGAAAAACAGTCCAAAATAGAAAATACTTCATTCTATCTAATATGACCCCTATCATATCATCTTTTATTATACAGATTGGACATCATGAGATGATTCCTGGAATAAACATGAACATACCTTTACATTCATAACCATCATTAACTTTATCATAACATCATTTACATAAAACTGTACCTTAAATACACGTGTCACTTACAGTATTTGAACATAATAAATTTTCTCACATAAATAATTATGATAAATGATAATTTTAATTTAGCTTGTAGATGGCTATAGTTGATATTTTGTAGATATATTCAATAATGAGACAAATTATTTTTTTTCTGGGTACTGGTATTGAATTGAGGGCCTCACACATGCTAGCAAGAGGTTTACCACTCAGCTACATTCTCAGCCCTTTGACTTTTTCCTTCCTTTGAGACCAAAGCTCACAAAGTTGCCTAGGTTGCCCTTGAACCTTTGATCATCCTGTCTCTCTTCCTACATAGCTGAGATTACTGGTGTGTGCCATCATGTCTTGTAAAACCAAAGTACTATTGACAAAAAATGTGAGTCTACTATGGCTCATAAATACAGAACATTTACTAATGACAATGGTACATGCTTTTCAAAAGTATATTTAAAAACAAAAGGCAATTTTCTATACTTTAAATATCCTACTGATTTCTACTAATTTAAACCTTTTCTTCTTATTTACCTAAACATTACCCTCTATATTTGAACATTTTTGCTAGACTCTTCCTGAGACGTGTTTGGCTTCACATATTAATCATGAATGAAACCTCTGGTCCATCAGGAAGGAAATTGTCTTTTTGTCTTACATATTCTCTTCCCTTTAATGCCCAGTTAGATTAATGGCTAGTCTCAAACCCAGCTCTTCATGACATATCTTTTCTTCTTTTCTTTTCTGCAATCAAGGTCTGTAATGAAAACTGTTACTAAACAAGATGTGATTGCTTTAATTTTTCAAACTTCATTTCTTTCTGAATTTTTCTACCTATTACATTTTCATGTTACGTTGTATTATTCTTTGTGGCTCATGTTGTCACTTAATCTTCCATTCAATGAATATATCATTTTTTAATAATTCTTTTTGAAATAGTTGTGATTTCACTTTTGTTATTTTGCTTTCCTTTTTTTTTCTTTGCTCATTTACTATCCTCAGTGGAATTTGAGAGCAACTGATGGCATATTTTAAAGCTGCAGTTGATTGACAATGCTCTTGTTATTTGTCAGAGAATAGATATTTACTAAGGACATCTAAAATTTCTTCATATGACATTAATAATGATAGCCATTTTTTATTGTCAGCTTATTATATTATAGATATGATGCCAGTCATTTTATAGGCAATTTCTCTCTTAACTCTTAAAAACATGAAGTATTACCATAGACTTTAAAGGTGAGAAAACCACTATGAAGTGTATTGTAGAGTCAATGCTCTTTTTCCATTAAGTTCTATTTTATTTTTTCTTATAAACCCAGAGAGAGACTATAGAATCTCAACATTCCTTGCAATTTGTTTGTAGGATTAAATAGGGTTCAGGCAGAGAGATGTTAGGAGTGGTAAATGACATATTTCAATCATGTCCTAAGTTCCAAACGGTGATATTTTTATGGTGCCTCTTTTCCTTCCACAGTGAACTCAAAGGCCATATTACTGTCTTAACATTGTCAACAAACAAAATAGCAAGATCACTAAGCTATCATTTGGAAAAATCCTGCCCTATGAACATGAAATAGAAATAAAAGTCAATTATGTTAAGCTGTTGAATTTGTTAATATATGCATTACAGATCTTCTGACCATAGTGAGTGTCAGGTCCAGCACCAAATAAAAAGCCTGTGTGGAATTGCTCATGACCTACCATAGGCAATTGCAAAAGGCTTTGCCTCCTCATACTCCACATGGAAAAGCTGCCTTTCCCATACCATATGTGGAGACAGGTGATGCATTACTGACTTCTGAAGGTGTTCCAGTCAAGACTCTTTTCCACTGGGCCAGCTAAGCTCCTGCACTTCTGTTTAGAAAGTCCTTATCAGGGTTGGGTATCCTTCAGTCTAGAGACTTTTCAGTGCTTCTGTGGAGACCTCTTTATCAGAAGGACTAAAACACTTTTCTCCACTGGCTCAGTTACCTCTCTCCACTCAGATTTCCCACAGCTCCTTCTCCTCATTGAGGAAGCCTCTTGTTTAGGGCTCCTCAATAGTGAGAGAATTCCTGCCATCCTTGGTCACCTGTCACCTGGTACTTTTGGGGAATATGGAACAATGGGGAGACAGCACCATTTTTTGACACTTGCTTACACTGTCTCAAAAGGCTTGCTGTTATTTTCATATTGGCTCAGCTGACTTAGCTACTTGCATATCTTGTCCTAAGTGCCACAGATTTGACACCAATACCCTACTGTTAATTCCAAAATTATTTTCTTAACAATTTGTTATTCTCTTTCCACAAGATGAAGGGTTAAACTAATGTGTCTCTGTGCCTTCTGACACATCAATCTCTATTTTTTTGTCAGAGCAGAAATATGACATATACAGGTTTAGGTTTTGATAAGTCCTAGCATGTGTGAAGCCATCTAAAATATTCTGTGGCTTTGGTGATAAACAGCTTGTTTCTACCACAGAATACATGAATCTGGCTGGCAACATTACAAACAGAATTCACTTTCTTTAAAACAATAGTTTAATAATATTTTTCTTTAAAAATGGGCATATTTTGTTTCTAATTAGAATATGCAAGTATGTAAGTCACTGGACATATTCTTAAATTTCAAAAGAGAAAAGTTTGGATGTTTGTAAAAATGCTTTTATCCTTTTGAAATATAAATCTTATTAGATATTTATTACTGATTTAAGTATTCTGATTTGTCTTCTATAGGTAGTGTAATCTATTGTTATATATTTTGTGGTTAAAAAAAAAGCTTAGTCATGTCCCTCTACATTTCTTCTATAACAAAAAGATTCTAAAAAGTGAGCAAAAATAATTTACTTTCAGCCCACACAGATTATTGTGTTATGACGACTGAAAAATAAGTAGCTTAGAGAAATGTTTGGCTTAAAATGACAACTAGTTAGAGTAGGGCTCGAGTGTCAAAAAAGCTTTTAGTCTTGTGAACCACATCTAATGCTGAAATAGCATGGCCCAGTCTGAATAATCCCCTCCTCTTTATGATTTTCTTGTGTATATGAGCAGCACAATTATAACTAAACCATAAGACAAGCAATTCGGAGAGAATTCAATAGGAAGTCTGCTGTGATTTAGATTTAGGTTGCTTTTTCATAACCATCTTAAAATGCCACAGCAATGGTGAAATCCACCTTTTGGTAGATTTACTCAAGTGACAATATGTATAATTCACTTAATATTTACTAAGTGTTTATTATATACAAGGTACTACCCTGGCAGCTGGCACTGGACTGTCTTCCTGGATGTACTTTGGGAGACAGAGTCAGCAGGGAAAATAAAGAGGGGGATTTTTGGATGTAGTAAAATTCTCCTGTGATCCAAGATTTAACATCCTGGCCTCAACTCTAGAAAACTATGCTATCAGATTCTTGCAGACCAAGTTGTTTTTGAAGCAGGTCCTTGGATAGAAGTGGGTGCAGGATACTTACTACAGGGTCTTATTGAGATATTTGTCAGAAAGGAAGACCAAACTGTAATATAAATCTATATCAGACAAGGCCTATGGGTTCTAGGTCTTGTGACTTGATGTATTTAGGAATCATTTTTCACCCTACCCAAGTCTTTGGTTCAATGAGTGTGCTAATCCCTATAGGATGGTATATTCTCATTGATTACCTCTGAACTACTGCTTTAAGACTTTGTCTAGTGGACTATGCAATAAGTTCAATGAGTCCTATTGTTATGAGAGGACTCCAACAATCCTGTTGTGTATGTAATGTCATGTATGGTCCTATGCTGGTAGATCAAACACATAATAAGCCACCAAACAGTCATGTGGCAGAGGTCCTATAGGCATGGAAAAAAAATAACTATATACCAATTCCTGTGTGAATGAATCCCTGACTCTTCCATTAAAAAATCAATGTCATCATAAACAAGGAAACCTCAAAGATTAATGTAGAATTTTGTATTAGTTCATGCATCTAGCAAAAAGCATTGAAAAAAAAAATCAACCTAGGAAAATCTGAAAAAATAAAGTCTATATGTTAATTAATAGTATTGTGCCAATGCTAATTTCTTAGTTTTGATAATTGCATTGTGGTTATGTTTATATGAGGGGAACTGCATGAATAATGTGTGAGAAATTCTGTGTATCTTTGCAATTCTTCTATAAGACTGAAATTAGTACAAAATATGTATTTTGAATGCTTTTTTAACTGACTGCTATAGGTTGGGTTCGCCAGGCAGCAGAATTTAAGGCAGAGTTTAGAGTACAGGGTGTTTATTAGCAATGCCATTAGGATCAACACCTGTGAGCAAAGAGTAAGGAAGTAAAGAGCAGAGGGAGAAATTAAACTGCAATGCTGACCTTACAATAACCTTGTCTAAACCTGTGTGGAGTTCTGGAAAGGAAATGATCCAAGAAGAGTGCTCGCGTGTTGAACTTAAGTGACTCAGTCATTATTGCCCCGCCCTAATAGGTAACTGGATGTGTACTATCTTGGGAGTTCATAACCTGTATAATTAAACTTTCTGTAACTGAGGTTATCCCTAAAGCCACTGACACCTGAAGGTTGCCTATGGAGAGTGCTCCCAGCAGCCTGGGAAAACCTTCCTTATATAAAGATGACAAAAAACAGTGCTTTTCCATGTTCAGCCCATTCACTTTATTAAAAGGTGATGCTGTAGTGGGCAAGCTATAATATAATCCACTGCTTCTATCATGTTCCACACTTTTTGTCTTTTAAGATACACATAACATATATAATTTGACATATTATATATACATGGATTATATCTTACTCTAAATAGCATCCCATACTTGTGGTTGTACATGATGGGGAAGTTCACTGAGGAGTATTCATATATGAACATAGGAAAAGTTAAGTCCAATTCATTCCACCATCCTTTGACTTCACAGGGATGAAAGGGTCTCTTGAATGTACAACTAGAATGCCAAGCTTTGAAGTCAACAGCTATGAGGTACATTAGTATCCTCAGTAGGTAATACACATGGGATCTGGATCAAAAGTGTGGAAATATGAGTTACCATCCTCATAGGAAGGTACATGGGGAATTTGTTCTTCCTGTCTCTGAAACTGTATAGACATCCTGCTTTTCAGAGAGATCAAATCTCCTATTGGCACAGAATGAGTCTCATGAAATTTTAAGTAGGTATAAAATTCTAGTCTCTTTTCTTCTCTTTGGGAAAATTCTGAAATATCAAATTAGTTATTTATTTCATTAGTCATGAAATCCTCTGTGGTGCTGACCAAAGCATCTGTTGCAATGTTTCAGGATCAGAGAGAAAAATGAGACCAAGGAGTAATCTGAGGGCCAGATCATTTAGGACCTTGTAAGTCATATTAACTTTGACTTTCATTGTGAGTGAGATGAGTATCCATTGTAAGATTTGGATCACTTTTGCTGCTTTATAGAAAATAAACCCAGTGTTGGAGGAAGGGGATAAGAATGGAACAAGACAGGCAGGAAAATGGATGGAAATAGAGAGCATCATATTAAGCAAAATAAGCCAGGCTGAGAAACTCAGTGGGTTGTATATTCTCTCTTATGTGGAAGCCAAAGAGAAAAAAGGGGAGTCGGAGTTTCTGATATGAATGGAAGGGAGATCAGTAAGGTAAAAGAATGAGATTGTGGGGAGGCAGAAGGAGAAGAGTTGGGAAGGTGCTGTGAATGAAATAGATCAAATTATGTTATATACACATATAGATGTGCCACAATGAAATCTGTTATTTTGTAACAGGTTATAATTATTATGCACCAATAAAAAATAATAAAACAAGGAAAAGTGGAATAAATATGTAATAAAGATGGTAGGAAGGACAGTTGCACACTACCTGTATAACTTCTCTCACAAACCAGGGCAGCACAGCTTACTGAGACAGGCTGCACTTGTGGGAAGGAGAGGGAAGTAATCAACAGACTTCATTTCAGACCACAACACTAGGATCACTCGAGTAAAACCTAGTTTTGTGTAATTCCCCAAGATCTCACACATTAGGCCAATACCCTGAGACTGGGCCTCCAAGCTTGCTGGTTTATTAGCAAGCTCACAGATTCAGGTTCTAGGCCTGACTTAGGGGAGGCTAGTCTTAGTGGCCCTGGGCTCCTGAATGCCCCAGGACCCAACTAGTCTGCACAATTCCATACTTCAGACTTGCCCTCCTGCCAGGCTGGACCTTGTAGCCTTAATCATCAGGCTGGCACCCAGGGATCTGGTCAATGGGCTGAATCAAGTTGGCCCCCACAATCTCTGGCTTCAGGCCTTCCTGAGAGTCAGGCCAGTCCCTGTGGGCCAAACTTCTGGACTGGCCCCTTTAACTCCATGCTCCAGTAGACTCAGACTGTAGTCATATGTGAAGAGACCCTAGCACTAGTCTGGCATATATATATATCTTGTACACCAAGGATCCAGGCCAGCTCCTATAGCCCCAGCACCCAGATTAGTTCCTGAGGTCCTATCCTCCAGGACAACACCCACCCAAACCTCAGTCTGAGTCCCCCTCAACAAAAAACCTGAATTGATATTTCTCCAGAGTACATATAAATGGCCAAAAGTTTCTTGAAAAGTGCCTGACTTCACTAACCATCATGTAATTACAAATTTTAATCATAAGGAAATATAAACTTGCTTGTGTTGAAATGAAGCACACATTGTATACATGTATTGAAATACTACACTGTATCTTATAAATATGTATAACTATTACATGCTAATCCAAAAAAAGTTTAAATGTCTTAAGTAATAGAAATACTAACTTCCCCGATTTGATCACTACACATTGTATACATATATTAAATTTCACCCTGCACCCCACAATTATGTATAATTAACTTATAATAATTTTTGAAAGGAGAAAAGTGTTAGCAAGAATGTGGAGAAAAAAAATGATTGCACTCTGTTGGTTGTAATGTAAATTAGCACTGCCATTAAAAATCAATATAGACGTATCTCAAAAAATTAAACATGAAATACTTTACAATTAAGTAATGCCACTACTAGGTACATATTTAAAGGAAATCAAATCAGTATGTCAAAGAGGTACCTAAACTACTAATTCCATTGTATCATTTTTCATAATAGATAAAATTTAACCTAAGTGTCCATCTATAGATTAAGGGATAAAGCAAATATGACACATGTACATGAAGTAATATTAATTAGTTCTCCCTCACCCCATAATGATCCTTTCTTTTGCGGTAACATCTATGAACCTGGAGCATGTTAGCTTGAATAAAATAAGGCTTAGTTTCATTTTCACTTTTCACAATTCCATTTACCTTCAGTTAAGCACAGTTTAAAGGCATTTTATGGAAAATTCTAGAAATAAATCATAAGTTTTATATTGACAACATTCTGAGGAGTATTATGAAGTCTCCACCATCCCACTCAGGATATAATTTGTCCTTTTGAGTAGTATACCAATAGTGTCTATACTACCTGTGTATCAGTAACTTAAGAGCCAACCTGGTTATACAAATGATTGTTCAGCCACTGTAGTGTCTGTGTTCAAGAAATCCTTATTTTATTTAATAACCCCAAAGTGCAAGATTAGTGATACTGGCAATTCAGATACTTCAAACAGTAGCCATAAAGGGTTTTCTTTAAGTGAAAATCCAAATAGACATTCTTAAATTATTAAAATAAAAAATATGATTTTGCTAACATCTATGGTCAGAATGAATCCTTCCTACATGCAAGTGTGAAGAAGAAAAACAAATTCTTATTAGTTTTGCTGTCATACCTTAAACTAAAAAAGTTAAGGCCATAGTACATAATAAATGCTCAATTAAGATGGAAAAGTCATTAAATTACAGAGTTTGGCACTATCCATAGTTTCAGTATTCCACTAGGAGTCTTAGAATGTATCCTCTGTAGATCAGAGTAAGCTATACTCATCTGCACTCATGTTGTGATATTCTTGAAGATAACTATGATTTAAGTACTCTTACCAATTCTCCCTTTATATACTTTATTTATATAAAGTAATACATGTTAATAAGATCAATTTCACCATTCTACAAGGTGTGCATATCTAAAAACATTTTGTACACCATAAATATATATTTTCTTTAATTAAATCACTTTTAAAAAAATCAATTAGGAATCTGTTGGGAAGGTATTAAAATAATTCATATAAGAGATATTAGTGACTTGGACTAAAATGACTTGATAGAAGTGAAAAAAACTGAGCTGATCAATTTAAATAACGTTTTGAAAGTATGTCAATGACATTTTAATAGATGTACATTTTGGTACAAAGAAAATAATAAAGGACAAATTTAACATGGTTTTGCTTTTTAAGCATGTATATGTGTTATCATTAGCCTAGCTCTTAAAGTTAAAATTCTCAGATAGGGGGCTATAAATAGTAAAAACAGTGAAATGAAACTGACATAATTTTCCTATATACATATATGAATACATCACAGTGAATCTCAACATCATGTACATCCACAAGACTGGGATCCTAATTAGAGTAAGAAATATTCTATGTTTGTATAAATATGTCAAAATAGACTACTGTCATGTATATCTATAAAGAATAAAAATCTAGAAAAAAAAATCAAAACTCCCACCTGCCTATGTTTGTTTTCTACCATTCTATCAGAGTGAGCAATGTGTTTCTATCATAACTCTTTAGAACCACCTAATAGAAAAAGAGGTAATGAAACATGAATGCTATTACAATGTTGCAGTGATATGTATGTGAGAACCTTCACCTATGTTTGTCTCATCCAGGGGGATTGTTCAAGTTGGAAACTTGAAGGCAGCTCTCTGAACTAAATTTTTGAGAACTGTGCATTCCAGGTGACACATTTAGGTTCTCATCTTATTAGCTGCTATGACATAAATATAAAATGTACTGGGAATGTTACCTATGTTACAAGACTTCCATGACTCTTTGTTTTGCTTTGACCTAACTGAATCTCTCCATAGTTCTGTCTACTCAGTGCAAAAGCAGGTAGCCTGTCACAAAGGTAGCACCTGTAGAGGGAAGTAGAAAAATCAAGTGACTCAGAAGATCAGGTTTATTGTGAGCCTCCACAAACTTCAAGGATATTAGGACCCACAGAGTGACAAATAGTACAAACAATGGGCACCAAGGAATAAAGAGAAAGAAAATGGAAAGCCACAGGAGAAAAATTGTTTTTAGTATTTATATCAGCCTTACTTGGCATCCCTCAGTAAAAACGCGTAGTGAGAATGCCTGAAATACATGTCTGTAAAGTACCTCTGCAGATGCATTGTGAAAAATCTGGCTCTTAGTAAAAGGGATATTAGGAAGTAAGAGAACAGGAATTATGTAGCTAAGACTGAGAAGCAGAAAAAGGAAAGCAGAAAAAATGGAGACCAGAGGTGAAAATCTTCCGCGCACTAGAAATTTCTCTCTGTAGGGAACTAGGATATTCTGCCTAGAAATAGAGAGGAATGGTGAAACTGAAATTTTAGTAGTTTTGAGGCTAAAAATGAATTCCTTACATTTTTTGAACATATTAGTAACCTATGGTTTTTTCAGTTGGTATTTATGTTTGCAGAGGAGGTGCCTGGAAATATTTGTTACAGAGGCTTAACACAGAAAAGCTGAATCTACCAATTATGAACCTACAACTTTTCCATATAGGAATTTCTGGGAAAAATAACTAAAAAGAAACATAAATGTGGTTATCTTCGTATTTGTTTTTCTCAAGTCAAATACAATTAATGATTGAAATTTCATCAATTTGATATAGTAAAATATATTAGATTAGAAACTGGCAGACATACCATGGCATTTGGCTTTGATGAATTTGATTTCATGACGTGAGATGAGTCAATTCATCTTTCTAAACCTAATTTCATTTGAAGAGTTAAGTAACTTTAAAAATTTTTTATAGGAAAGTCAACTTATTTCATTCCTTCTGATAAAATGAATGCAAGTGAATAATGAAAGCTATCATTTTTCTTGCCAGCACATTTTAGAAATAAATATGAGAAAAATGCAGTGTTGGAATTAATTCTAAACAACATAGCAGGAAGTTTATGTTGAAAAATGGGAAAATACTGTAAAGAAGTACCTCATAAATGCAAAAGTAATAATTCACATGAAGTCCTTTATGTCCACATCCCAAAGTCATATGATGCCATTTCCTTTCTAAAATAAATGATTTTAAATATAGGGAGCTCTAGTAGCAAAATTTCAAGATTCCCACTTTCTAGCGTAAAATTACTTTGTATAAAATATTAATCGATAAATTAAAAGCCCTTAATCACCACAAGACTTAAGGAAACTAATCTCCACAGTTTCCTTCACTCCTTAGACGTTCATTCTCTAATATGTGGCTATATAAAAATTAAATAAATTTTAAACTTTGTTTCCACAGTCAAATTAACCATACTTCAATTGCTTAATAAATGCAGGTGGTTAACATTTACATATAAGATAGTACCACTAGAGAACATTTCTATCATGGGACAATAATGTCCTAGATTATTAAGTGTGATGTTTCAAGATCACAAAGAAATATCACCTCACTACTATTAGGATAGCTATTATCAAAAAGATTAAGATAACAAGTATTGGTGAGGTTGTGTAGAAAAGGGTACTCATACACATTGTTGGTGGGAATATAAACTAGTATAGTCATTATGGAAAATAGTAACCTTGAATAAATCACAAGGAAAACAATGAATTGATGCTACCGTTCTTGGTCCTTCTAATCAGTTCTACTCAGCTTAAGTCAGGTATCCATAAAGGAAAAAATGGTTTCTTTGTAAATCACATTTTTAAAATTAGTGGACTATTTTTTAAAGCATTTTAGGTTCACATTAAATGGAAAATATAAGGAATCCCATGTTATTGTTTGGATCTTTAATGTCACCTGAAATGTTCATGCAGAGGTAATGTGGGAATGTTCAGAGGTGAAATGATTAGATTATGAGAGCTCATCAGTGGATTAATCCATTTGATGGATTAACATTTTGATGGACTAGTGGGTAGTAACTATAGGCAGGTAGAGAGTGGCTGAAGGAAGTAAGTTATTGGAGGCATGGCTTTGTACTGTATCTGTCTACTTTTCACTTCTCCCTCCCCCTAATAGCTTTCTCTACCATCACCATTCCACACCAGTATGGCCCATTTGTTACAACTGATAAAACAACATCAATATAGAATTGTTAAGCGAAACTCATAGTGTACATAGGGTATAATCTTTGTGTTGCAATGAATGAGTGTTTCCATTGCTTCATATCCTTGACTGTATTTTAAATCATAAGCATTTTGCATTTTATCCTTCTAATAAGTATGTAGTAGTATCTTATGAAGTTATGCTTTTTATGGCATGATGTTGAGCATATTTTCATGTTTATTTGCCATATGTACATTTTCATTGGGTTAAATATTTTCCCCATTTTTACTTAACTGTTACTCTTCTTATTGTTGAGTTTTAAAATTTGTGTATGTATTTTCAGTAAGGGAAGCCCAGCTTAGCAATTCTTTCATGATCTGCATCTTTGGTTTTACATTAAAAATGTCACAACCTCTCTGCTCATGATTGATCGTTTATTCATCATAGTCTAATTTGGTATGAGTTATTTACTTATTTTTCTCCTGATATTAGTACTAATTATTAGTCTTTGCTCATAAATTTGTCCAAAGCATAATTGTTACTTATAGTGTTGTTATCAAATTCTAAGCTTGGAATAGTCAAATTGTGTTAGAAAATCTTAACTCACATATATATTTTGTATGTTTTTCATGGGTAGGTTGCCTGAGATTTTTAAACCTCAATTTCTAAACATTATTAATAAAATAAGCTAATTTATAGAGTAATAAATTGGATTATATACATAAGTGTAGTAGAACCATATCGCCTGGGTAATACCAATGTACAAATATGCCATTTGTTATTTAGTGGTAGTATTACTCAATATTTTTAAAGCATATCTGTATCTAGATAAACCCATGGTTTTAATTTTCTGTTATGCATTTTCCTCCCACTGTGTAGACCCAGCTTTATTGTGAATGCTACAAGTTAGGTTCAAGTGAAAAACTGTGAATTTTCACTTTAAAATGGAGAAAGCCATATTGCCCAGAATTGTACTCCTAGATGCACCAATGTGTCAGAACACATACAATTTGAATTGAAGGAAAGACTCTTTAGACCTTTGCCAATAGCATTATTTTAGATTTTTCTTGACTAATGTTTGAATTCTAGAGATGGCAGTGTAACAATGCACTCTGGAAGGATGAGAGCAGATAAATTCTGTCAAGAACTTTTTATTTTCTCATAAATGGAATAGGATATGGTAATTACAATAGTTAGAAACTCTATTTTGTTGCTGGGAAAAATTCTTAACTCTACCTATTTCTATACACATAAACCTCTGAAGATCTGATAATTGCCCTTCCTCGTGTACTAATCTGGGAACAAATTTTAGAGTTTTTTTTTTTTTTTTTTTTTGGGTACTGGAGATTGAACTCAGGGGCACTTGACCACTGAGCCACATCCCCAGCCCTATTTTGTGTTTTATGTAGAGACAGGGTCTCACTGAGTTGCTTAGCACCTCGCTATTGCTGAGGCTGGCTTTGAACTCGGTATTCTCCTGTCTCAGCCTCCCTAAGTACTGGGATTACAGGCTTATGCCACTGCACCCGGCTAAATTTTAGAGTAATTTTAACATTTTACTGGCTATATACGGAATATTTACATCTAACATTAAAATTGAAATATTTCCAATTTCATGTGTGATATTGAACAGATATTTTTGTGAATAGATATTTGAATAAACATTTATTCTGTGTTTGTGAGACTATTTCTGGGTGACCTTGATATTTGAATTGGTATACTTAGTAAAATGGTTGCCCTTCCTAATGTGGGTGGGCTTTATCTAATCTCTGAAAGCCCAAATAGAACCAAAGGACTAAGAAAAACAAAATTCATCTTGTTGCTTGAATATCATAGAGCTGAGACATTGGTTTTCTCCTGACTTTGATCTCAGACCCAGCCTGAAACTTACAGTGTCAGTTCTCCTGATTGTTAAGCCTTCTGACTAGGATTGACAACTGGACAACTACAGGTTTTGGAAATTCTTACCCTCCAAAACTGCATGAGCCAAGTGAACCAATTATTTACAATACATCTTTGTACACATATACATACATAAAATTATATTCATATATACATGTATATGCAAAATCCTATTGTTTCACTAGACAATCTGGGCTAAGTTATTCTTCTTTCCATCTAGATAAATTGAACTATGCTAAGTGCAAAATACAGAAATAAATACACTGATATATATGCCAAAGTGGAACAAAGTGGATCACAGTGGAACAAAAGAGGCAGCCACTAATAAATAATTTCAAGCAGTAAAATAAGAACAATTCTTATGCTACTTCTAAAGAACTGGTTTAGAATAGATTTTGATACTTTCAAAAACACTTGTTTTTATGAGTGGTGATTGAATTGACTCTAGAGAGAACAGAAGTTTCTCAAGCTAAATGTTCAGCACGTTTATAGGCAATGAGGTGTGGAACATTGTGGCACAATTAGGAAACAAGAAGTTGTTGTGTTTTGGTTTATCATTTAGAATAGCACTGAGGGTGGAAACTGCAGAGAAGGTAAGTTGCAGATCTCAGGGGTCCTTTTATGCTATGCTCCAGTGTCTGCACACCTTTCCACTGGGTGATAGGTAGCCACTGGTTCGGTTTTAATCAGTAGAGTGACAAAATTGATTTGTTTCCCAGGACAATTGCTGTCACAAGTATAAAAAATGGAGCAGAGTGACAAGGGGGAAGAGTTCATACTTTTTATCCTATCTCAAACCTATTGATTTTCTTACTTTCCTAAAGACTGTTGAAGAAAACAAAATACTTATGTAGATCCTATAAATTAATATTTCAGAATAAAAGTAAACACACTTATCTTAATAATTGAGTAATTTTGTCTTAATCCAATACACTTAAAATTTTGTTCTAGACTACAGTTGTCTAAGTAGTATATCCCTAGCATTTCCAGGTATGAAAAAATACATATTCCAAATTAGAACCTGATTCAATGGACTGACCCAACATATTTTGGAAATACTAGATTAATGGTGCAATATTTATAGAAAGAATCTCCAGTTTGCATCTGTGTATGTACAGATATGTACATATCCATAAAGTCATATCCTACTGAATAGGAACCAAGATCCTCAACTCCAGGAAACAATAAACATAAAATACTAATTGAGAAATGGAAACTCAAGTATTACTTTCAACCAACCAATGCATACTTCAAGTACAATTCATACAAGATGGGATGCTTTGTTACATTGAAAACGTAGGAAGGCATTTATGTTAAAATAAGTTGGTAAATGATGACAACAAAAGTTCAGATGTGACAAAAGCACGATAGGATTTAAAATAGTTTGTAAAGTCCATTTTATACTGTTTGGGGTGGGGTCCATAGATAATGAGCATAATTCTTTACCCAGACCAGGGTCCAAGTCTATCAACTGAACTCAAGAGCAGTATAGTTTGGGAGGTGACTCCTTTCAAAATTGGTACAACAGGTACCTCTGTTGTTAAATTTTTTCCTTAGGGTATCAATGTTTATAGCAGCACATTCACAATTGCTAAACTATAGAACCAACCTAGATGTCCTTCAACAGATGAATGGATAAAGAAACTGTGGTATATAAACACAATGGAATATTTTTCAGCAATAAAAGAGATTAAAATTATGGCATTTGCAGGTAAATGGTTGGAGTTGTAGGACATCATACTAAGTAAAGTAAGCCAATCTCAAAAAAACAAAGGCTGAACGTTTTCTCTGATTAGTGGATGCTGGTACATAATGGTGGTACGGATGCGGAGCATGAGAGAAATGCAGGAACTTTGGATAGGGCAAAGGGGAAGTAGGAGTAGCAAAACTGATGGAATGAGATGGACATCACTACCCTAAGTTCATGTATGAAGACATGAATGGTGTGTATCTGGTTTACAACCAGAGAAAAGGGAAATTGTGCTCCATATGTGTAGTATGACTTGAAATGCATTTTGATTTAAAAAATAAAAATAAAAATTTGTTTTTTCTTCCAACTCATTAATTAGCCTTATGATGTTTCACTGCACTTTGGGGTGGTGCATGAAGTGTAAAGACAATTTATACTATATTCTCCCTTAAACTAAAAAAATGCTCAATTTTTGTTCTTTGGGTATAACACATTTACTACATTAAATGTGTTCTAAAGTTTCACTTGCATGTTGTTGGAGATAAATTGTTTAGTTCCTTAATGTTGAACTGTGAGTTCAGTGGAAAGTGCTCAGTATTTATTCCTCTTGGTAAACACATTTCTTCGAAAATTTAAGTCTGTGTCATATAAGAAGCGGTCTACTCAGAGAATCACTGTCTTCACATCTTTAGTCAAAAGTGTTCCCACAGGGAAAATGTAGGATTATGTATTGCAAGCATTTAATGATGCTGAATTTAACCTAACAAATTTTTTTTTCTTTTTTTCCTGTGGAAAGCAACCACATGTATGAGTGACAAGTTGATAAGCTGGGCAGTGGACCATAGGGAAACAACAATAACAAAAATTACATTGTGGTGAGTGCAAAACGGAACCTGTTTGAATGTAATCTGCAGAAATGCCCTTTATTGTAGTCCCTGATCCTTTCCCTGCTTGTCAAATCCTTTGTATTTCTTCTTCTTTTTTTCAATCTCATATGAAGAGCTATACTGAGGATATTTCATTAATGACAGTATAGCAAAGAGACAGAAGAGAAGCAACCCAAAATGCTTTTTCTTACAAAGCCACTTGGTTGGTTTATATTATGATTTTTATCAAGGTTGGGTGGAATCAGGTCTCTTAAAAATGTAGCTGTCATCATCAGTATGGAATAGAGCCTGAGCCATGACCTACCCTCTCTTAGCTTACTTGACACAGTGGCCCTTGACCATTTTTATGCCTGTACTCCATTTATATATGCTGCCATATCTCATGAGCAATATTTTGTTCATTGCATTGCCCTGTAGGTTACAGAGCTAGTAGTTGCAGACTATGTACTTGAATTCAGATATTCTGATTTCCCAGCTAGCAACTTATTTCATGTGACACACCACATCATAACATTGGCAGTCAGTGCAGGGAAAGATTAGTCAAGGTGAACTTTCTTAGATCATGGTTAGTTGTACTAGGCTTCAAACATTCAAAGTTTTCATTCTCTAAAACAATGGCCAACAGATTCTTTCTTGATGTCTTGGTTACATAGAGGGCAGTTAGTAAATCAGTTAATAAACAATAGCAGTAAAGACCCATGACTTCTGACCAAGGAACATTTGGACAGTATCGTTAGTACATATGATCCTTTCTGACAGGTTGGATTAAGTGGAACAACACATTTACAAATTTCTAAACAAGTCCATAATGGAAAAGTATTCATGGAACTTAGCAATGGGAACTTATGATTTTTTTCCCTAAGAAAAATGAATATGGATCTATAATAATTAATTCTAACTTCTAATTGGAAACAGCATTCAAGATGGGCATGCTTGGTTTTCAGGGCTGCTTTTATAATTGCAAACTAGCATTCTTCTAATTATATCTTGATTTTGGTTAGATGAATCAGAAGGAAATGAAAATGTGTCATGAATTTCTTATAAAACTTATTTAAGTTCATTTTAATTTAAAAATTCAGAGTGCTTTTAGGAATATAGAATGGTATTACAAAATGAAAAGGATAAAGTTGACAGAGTAGAGACTTGTCCAAAACTGTGAAAGTCTCCAGGATAGTCCTCTACCTACCTATGAATTTCTTTCACAATCTTTTTGTTAACTTTCATTTCATTAATTTTTTGCATGCATTCTCCTTGGTCAACTTGGCTACATTTATTGTGCAGTGAGAAAGTAATATGTACTAGAAAATAAGCTATACATTTTATACACCAAAGATTTTAGTTTCCATTCCATAGCTTTCTCTTAGGCAGGCAGTATATTCCCTGGCCCCCCTTGAACACAGGCAGTGACTTGACTACTTCAGAGCACTGAAACGTGAACAGAATCTAGGTAGAGCAGTTGTAGGACCTGGCATTTGTACACCTGCTATTTCTTTCTCTTCCTGTTTTATTGCATGGAAAACTTGGCTGCAGTGTAATGAAAATGACTCCAGTACAAGAAAAAGGAAGCCTGTATCCCCAAATTACCACTTGAATAAGAATCTTCCAGTCAGGCACATTGACACTGGACTTATGTGAATGAGTAATATGTTTATATATTGCTCACTAATCAAGATTTGTTTTGCTTTTTTTGTTTTGTTATAGAAATTAGCCCACCCTAATATGAACATGCATACCTTAAAATACCTTATGTCTGTTTTATGGATAAGATTGCTCAAAAAATAAACATTTGCATAAGTTAGTAATGGCAGGGACTGTATTGAACTGGGAGTTACATATTTGCATAAGCTATGTGCTTAAACAAGATTGATACTTAAGTGATAAGGATGTTTATGCTCCACAATGAAATTCATTGTTTAGGGACATTGCATGTGTAAAGATGAAAAAAAAAAAAAGGCATATAAGGAGATGGTATATTTGAGGTTGATCAGATTGTATTCTTTTCACAAATTTCTATTCCTTCTCTCATTCTTGCCTTGCTTTCATTTGGATAGAGAATATTCCTTGAGCCATTGATTTTGGGTTTGTCCATTTAAGTTGATTGACCCATATATGAGCTAGAAAGTAATGGTGATCCTATTAGGGATCATAGAACATTAAAAGGCATCATATGCTTCTGCATCCATTTGTTAGTTTCATGCCTATTCATGAAAAAAAATAATAGATTTTCTCTGTTTTATGTATCATGGTTACAGAATAAAAAGATCAATGGAACAGATCTGATGCTAGTCCAGCCAAGGTAAGCTGAATCTGTCTAAAATCAGCTGAACCCAGCAAAATTCCACCGAGCCTCACAAAACCCATCCAAGTATAAATAAGAAATGAGTGTTTCATGTTTGCAAACACTGAGATTCTCAGTTGTTTATTATCAGATGATATATTTGGCATAGATGGGAAAAAACGGTACATTTTGGAGTAAGTTTGGATTGATAATATAGGAATGTTTTAATGAAATAGCAAGTAGAAACTAGATTGTGATTGGCTTTATATACTACGCGAAACAGTGTAAACTACATATTGCAAGAACTAGAGAGAGATTGGATTGCAATGAGCATGTGCTCCTTTTCTATCTACTGAAATAAGCTGGTTATTCTCTGAAAATACAAAAATGAAAAATAAGAAAGCTTTCTGAGGAGGCAGACTGGTATTAGAAAGGGAGCAATAAGCCATGGTGTCAACAAATCTTGAGTCAGGTATATTAGACTTTGTTTATGCGTCATCTGGGATTGGCCATTTACCTTTGTTTCTGATGCAGTAATGCTAGCACTGGCTTGTCTTCTGCTGCCTTATAGACCTGGCTTGCTGTTGCTGGTTCCATAGTTGCTATACAGGTGTTGCTGCTGCCAAGGGAAGGTGTTGTGCCTGCTTCCAGCCACAATATTCACAATTGCTATGGACTTTCACAATGGAAGGATGCCAGTTGAAGCAAGCCAAAAATTGAGGGAAATAAATAACCCAAAGGCAGATGTTGATCAAAAAATAAATGAGAGATGGAGGAAAAGTCAGGAAAAAGTATTTTCTTCTTTCTCTGAGATGTGGTAGTAAATATTGCCTCTGAAGCCATCCCATGAGACAGTGCAATAGTATGCTATAGCTGGCCATGAAACATACCTGCATTTGTTCTCTTTCCTCCTGATCATTTTCAAAAAAATTTTTTTGTGTATTTGTTTATTCTTCCTTTGTTAGATTTTGTTTTGTTATCTCTAAGGGAACCTCAACGAGTTAACAGTGTTGGTTTCTGGCCTTCAGGACACAGAATAATCCCCACTAATATTGATGTTAGAAGATTTGAGTTTGGGTCCAAGCTCATTATGATGTTAGTGATCTTAGATAATTCCCTATGTAAGCCTCAGTTTCCTTTCTGTAAAAGGCTTGATCTTTGCTCACAAAATTGATTATAAAATAAGTTAATCTGTACAGTTTTTATTAAACAGTCCTAAGCTCTCAAACATCAAAAGGCTCCTTGCAAAAGGAGAAATTAGTACAGTGGAGAAAATAATATTGAATACTACTAATATACAGAAGAAAGTTCCTCATTTTAAAACATAACTATCTTGCATATTTTTTTAAAAAAATAAACACTATTAAGGATTACTTTCATACAGAAAAATTCATTCATTTTAAGTACATAATTTGATGAGTTTTGAAAATACATATGCAGTTGTGTATCACGCGATGGAGAATTTTTCTATTACCTCAATAATTTTCTTTGCTTTTCCTTTGTTATTAAGTAAAGGAGAAGTAAAGCTACACACAGGATAAATGAGGGTAATAGATATGTACCCAGAAGGACTCTTTTAGTTCCTTAAAAACTCATCTAAAAATGACTGGAAGAGAAGGGTTCACAGAGGTACTATGCTCCCAAAGGATATTTTTATCCCGCTTCAAAGAAGACAGGAATTTGTAGCTTCAAGAGGATTAATGCCTAGTCCAAGTTTACATTTGGTAACTGGTAGAGCTGGGATGAAAATTGAGATAATTTTAACAGTAAATCTGTGATTTTTGAAGAAAATATTAAGGATAGGAGAGATAAGGAAAAGGTATTTAAAATAAAAGAGTGGGGGTGGCCCTAATTTGAAGAAGCTGCCTTACCTCAAGCCAGACGGTTTGATCCCATACCACACCGACAAAAAGGATGACTGACTAAAGCAGTAACAACATTAAACTACATCTTCATGTCACTAATATTTCTTATAGAAAGCAAAGCTCCCATTTCAATTTTTACTGACGCCAAAGGAATGCCATGCCTTTCTCTTACTTTGTTCTGGGTTCACAGAGGTACTACGGTTGTGCGGTATGGGTAAGTGTCTCTGATGCTGGAGATTTGGGCTAAAATTCTGTGAGTAGAGAAAGAGCAAACTAAAGTGATTTCTGGTGAGGTTCAGTTGATCTTTTTTGTTTTATATGGTGATTAGATGAAGAAATCAAAAGAATATTTAAAAATAAACAAAATACTTCGCAAAGTGCTTTGCCAGATGTATGCTAATGGAAAGTCAAGTGAAAATGAAGCTATGAATGTGTTTGCAAAGTGAGAAGTGCAGTTCAAGGTTTTTATTTTTTTATTTGAAGTGATTACAATTATTTAAAAGTGTTAAAGGAGCATGAGTAAATGACTAAATCAGCTTCAAAATATTTTATAAGTCATAACAACTAGTCATCTGTGAGTACAGTAAGAAGGTAGATCTGTGGTCTTATCTTGTCTCCTAATTAGCTGCTATTTAATCTGTCAGCTTTGCACTGTGAATCTCCTACACTGAATGAATCAGATTCTCTAAAAAGAAGATAAAGCAATCAGCTAAGGACAAAGTGCCAAGAGCCTAAATCATCTCTGTTCCCCACACCTTCTTAATAAGTCTAAGAAATGTTCACAATTTAGTTTTATCTTCTAGTCACAATAAAAAAAATTCTAGCTTATGGATATAATGATTAGAGCTTCTGAACTGCTTTCTCTAGCTGTTTCAAACTAGTCTGTTGGATAAGAAAGTAGGTTTTTTGTTCCCATTTTACAGATTTAAAGACACTTTCTCTACCCAGTATATGAACATGTCTCCTACATCTGGAAATTCTTCCTTGTGCTATGTCAATGACTAGTTGCTTACCTCTATTGGATTTATCTCAAATGTCACACTCTTGTTAAGATCATCTTGGACCATTCAACCCTTCAACATTGCTCATTCTCATCTTTTGCTGTATTTCCCCCTCTCATAGCACATACACTGTATAACATAATTTCTCATTTTTCTCTACACTTCCCATTGTATATCTCATCCTTCTACTATGTAAACACCTTGAATTCTCCTAGGATAACAGGGGTTTGACCAATACCATGCACTTGATTGACATTATTCTCTATTCTATTGAATCAATGATAGAGTCACAACTAATGGGTGGCTGAGATAGAATTTAACCTACACTCCAAGTTCAAGTTTGGTTTTAAATTTATTTATTTTGGTACCAGGGATTGAACACAGGGGCAACTCACCACTAAGCCATATCCCCAGCCTCCCCCCTTTTAATATTTTATTTAGAGAAAGGGTCTCACTAAGTTGCCAAGGCTGGCTTTGAACTCATGGCCCTCCTGCCTCAGCCTACCACTAACCTCCAGCCACTGGGATTATAGGCATGTGTCACCAGATCTGGCCAAGTTTAGTTTTTAAAACATCGCTTACATGAAGGAGTTTGAGGGACATGTTGGAAGTGCTCCAGTAGCATTAACATTGACAAAACTCAATTCTTTATTTTAACAATGAAGAGCTATTAGGTCATGTATATCAGCATAAGCATTCCAACACACTATGGCTGTGAGAAATAATTTCTTAACTAGTATTAAAATTTAAAAATTTTCAATATGTTTACTCCTGTGAGATTTTTTCTTGTTCACATGAAAAACATTGTAAGGTTGTGAGATGTCCAGATGAAAAGAGGGGAGGTGGGCTTGGCCTAGTAATTTTAGTTACCTAGACTTGTCCATCTTTGCTCAACTGTTGTTTCTTTACAAAAAATACAAGGCAGCTGGATGGTATTATTACAAGTTCTCCTCCAGGTCTGTATCAATTATTCTCATTGATGTATAATTGTATAATTATATGAATTATAAATAATGTCATAAGATTTTCAAATTCTAGTAAGCTTTTGTTTCTAGTAGCTCCTAAACATGCTTTCTATTTAAATTTATTTTTAGTTGATAATCACCCCTTTACAATGTTTATAAGCAAAATGCAAATCAAATAAGTTCTGTGAAGTCTATAACCTCATTATGCTGCTACTTCCTCACCATTTTACAGCTATTTGGATAGCTTTTGCATAAAAAAAATAAAGACTCATTGCATTTTCCAACCCTCATAATTTGACTAAAGTCTGCACCTTTACTAGCTTCTATATTAGAAAGCTTAGATGACAAAGGAAACAAGCAAATATTGCTAAATCAAAATTGATAGCATTGGGTAATGGAATTTCACTGACTAGTAATAGGAGAAAGAAAAAATCCTCTGATGCCATAAAATGCTTGTAATAAACATTCTTAAAGAATAGCAGTACACCCAACTCAGCACTTTGCTTTGTTAAGTGAATGCCTAGAGGAACTATAACCCCAAATATAGCTTATACTTCTTCATCTATAGTTTCACATTGCTCAGAGTTTGTAGTTTGTTGAGAAATGTCCTCTTGTGATTTAGTACTATAGAACTTTTCCAGTCAAATTGAATAAGAGAGTTTAAAGAGTATTTAATGTAATATAGGCAAATTTTTTAAAAGCCCTTATTATTGAGGAGAAATCTTTTTAATGCTGTTTGGTCAGACTGACTGTCTACAATGATTGACTTTGATGAAAAAAAAAAAACAAGCCTGGCTCATGTCTATAGTAGGGAGAAAAATGCAGCAATTATATTATCCTTTGTTTAGACCACAAACAAGCTAATAGCTTCTATTTAGCTAACTGGCTGTGCTTTGATTATAGGCCATTAGTAGCATTATAAGATGAAAAAGTTTGCTTATAATTTTCCCATGTATATTTCAATACTTCATACTAATGAATCAAGTTCAGATAATCCTTTCACGTGTAAGACCTTAAGGAAGCAATAAGGCCTAACTTAATCTAAATGGCAAATGGTTATACAAGCTTTATGATGAACTCTATACTCCCTCAGTAAACATTGTTGTTTTCAAAATAGGGAAAAATCCAAAGTAGGGATCTGAATTCCAACCACAACTGTTACTAAATGAAGAAATACATGAAATAGCCTATGAATTTGGTTAATTTATGTTCCATGCAGTATGCTTAAAAACACTAATTTCTATATCAGTGTTTGTTGGCATTTCATTTTTAAAAATTATCAGAAAGAACTTGGGTATGAGTGATTCACACTTGGTTAAACATCAAAAGTAGAAGGATGAATAATAAACAGTAGTTCCATTGAGGTCCATAGCCCAGAGAAAAGTCTGGAAGAGATGGCTGGAAGAGATACTTATGGTCAGTCACTATTCAAGGAAGACAATTCTGCCTATGGGAGAGTTGAATGGCTGTGCTAACTCTTGAAGACAACTAATTGAGGGAGAATATCACTGTTGAAGTGCTGGGAAACAAGTATTCTACTTCCTCCTCTTTTGATATTTTTCCAGTGGGAATCACTTTCACTGGCTTATCCATCCTTTTTTACTTTGTGATGCAATTTGAAAGACAAATAAGTATATACCTTCACCTCTGGAGTTTTCTTTTGTCCCACATCTGACCCAATATCCTGACTACTGTAAATAATTAAAATGACAACATCAAGGTTAAATGAATTGCCAAATACTGCAGAGCTGTAATTGCCCTGCTTGAGTGTGAAAGCTGAACTTTCAGGTATTACTTTGTATTTCCTTTCAGTTCATGGCTAAGCAAGGTAATAAATCATTGAATATTTGTCACTGTTAAATTCTTTGGATGATACCATAGATATGAAGAAGATGAATTTTAGAGCACTAAGAAGCAATAATTGGTTATATAAGAGTACGGGAGTACATGAGCTGTTGGATTCTCTGTTGACGAGGTCTTAGAGAAGGGAGATGTTCAAACTGATATATGAATTCACATGTGGTAGAGTGGACATTAAAGTAAAAGTAGTCAGAAAATCCTTAATGAATGTACTAGCACTTTTCCTTGAAAGGAAATTAGAATTTTTGATATACAAATAGAAAAGTTAGGACATGGTAACCAAAGAAAATGGCATAAAAAATTCTAAAAGTTATAAATACAAAATAAATGTTATATCAAGGATTTAAAGTTATGAAAGAATAAGATGCATGTAAAAGCATTATTAGATAAAGAAATAAGTAGAAATTTGTGTTGAGACAATAGCATGGAATTTCCTAAACAAGTGTGAGGAATTTAGATTTACTTCAGAAAGAAGTAAATTGATCTGATTTTGAACTAATTTTGATCCAACATTCCTAAATTTGAACTGCAGGAGGCATGTTAATTTGAAAGAGCTTCAGGAAAAAAAAAAAAAAAGAACATGGGCAAGATGAGAGAGTTAGGTTCATAGATTCCATGTAGAGATAGAAAGTTTCCAGACTTTAGGTTAAAGATACAGATGGCAAAAATGTTTGGGAAGTGATACCCAAGTGTGTCTTCAGGATTATCTAAGAATGTATTTCATAGAAGTGCTGTGACTCAGAATTATATTCAAATTCAGACTCTCTTTAATATATACTTTGACATTTCGAATTACTTTATCATTTCTACAAAACAGAAGGCAGCTTCATTGATAGTTACTCTTGTCTCCATAGATATGCTTGGTGAATACTGTTGAGGCCCTCTTGAAACCTGAACCTATGACCTGAAGCTGCCAAACAAGGAGTAAAAACAGAGCCAGTCACAAGTATAGCAGCACTTCCTAATCAGTTTCCAGTGATGCTTGGTAGTCTCCTGGAGAAGTAAAGGACAAAACTAGATCCATTTGTCTAATTTTATAAATATATATTCTATTTTTTCACTTTCCCCCAATAACCTGGTCAATTAAATTACACTAAGTTAAATCACACAGAATGCTCAACTGTCCAGTTTGATGAGCACTTGTCTGGTTTTGGCATTGAAAATCCCATACCCTGGTAAACTTCTCATCCCAGGCAAATCAGGATGGTTGAACATCAAATATTTGACTACAGTTAGAAGTAACTTGATGTTTATATCTATCATGGAATTCATGATATTCTCAGATTTATCAAAGTAGAGGCTTAAAATTCAAACATTTGAATGACCACTTACGGCTCCTTGTTATAGTTAATATCTAGTGTTTAAGATCTATAACTGATATCTGTGATGCTTGCTGTTTTCAGCATGGAAGTACATTATTTATTATTTTAACTTCTGAATCAATGTGACTTTCTTTTTTAAACAACATAGTAGAATCTAGCAAACAATTCTACTCTGGATCTCCAATTCTATAGAAGAAATATTTTTCCTTAGATTTTGTTTGGAAATAATTTAAGTAAATTGATGTTCAAAAAGATAAAATGATTATAATGTTTTGTCACGAATGGTCTTTTCCCTATAGTGTAGTAACTTTACATATATCTTAATGTGAAAACAAACTGAGAGCATTCTCAATGAAGCATACTACATCTGCAATGCAATTTTTTGGACCAAAGAAATGAGCATACAGAACCCCGACACAGTAGTTTCACAAAAAATAGAGATTGTGTGTATACATAGCCTCTTTCTTTTTATTTTTGAAGCCCAGAAAGATGTAAGTAAGCTGCTTCAAAATAAGTACATGATATGTGAAGTTTCTCTCTGTAAGTTCTTCCCCTGTGTCTGATGAAAGGAAATACAGTTCTTTTAAAATAATTCCATTTGGAGATTTACTCAAGAGTAAAGAGATCTAGAGTCTCTTCCCAAGTGATTTGATGTATAAGCAATGAGTGACCCTTAACTGGCTAGACAGCCAGACCACTGTAGGTCATTTGTCCACATCTTAAGTTGTATTTGGTCTCTTCCTCTCTTTCTAAACAATCAATAATAGAATATAACCTTAAGGTTTATAAAATTGAAATATTTTGTTTAACGAATGATCTAATGATAATATACATGGACTTTTTAAAGTTCACAATTTATAAGACATTGTAATTTCTAATATCAAAATAAGTGGGAATAAAATGGGCAGTTACAGGAACACTTCTCTTTGCAAGGCGTATCATACAAGCAAAATTAAGTTGATAAACACAGGAAACTTATTAAATCAGTTTTTGAGTAAAAAGTTATTTCTCTGTTGCCAGTGTCAAATTCCTGAGGCATATCAATGTATTAATAAGTAATTATGACTTTATTTAGCTATACATAGGTAGTATGGGGGAAACTTCATGAAAACCAGAAAGGAACAGAAAATGAAAAATGTTTTTATAATATGAATAATGTACATGAGAAAATTGCTCTAGGTCATGGTCTTACTTCTATCTAATGGTATGCCCTTAAGATACATCACTTGAATTCTCTGCAGATGTGTATCTAAGAGGCTAAAATGAGTGTGCTAAGTTATTTCCAAGGTAAAATAAGATGGGATTTATAACTTCTGATGTCTTGGTCAGTACACTCTGGTTATGCTTCCTCAGCCCACAAAACAAACAAGACTACTTGTGCATAGCCTCTCGCCAGCACCCACATATCCACAACTGTAAAATTGCTCCTGGGAACTTGCTGTTGATGTGCTGAGCTGCCACGTGTTTGCCCATTGAGCTCTACCCTTCCCTTGAACCACAGTGATATCAACCCAGGCCAGAGAGCTATTCCCAGTTTTTTCTCTACTTCTCATATGAATCTGGATATTTTTGCTTAGAAAAAGCCTGACTAGCTACCCTGCAGATATTCTCTATTTCTGGTCCTGTGTTTCCCAAAGGAAGACATAACCTGCTGATCAGGACTCAGCACTAATCTGAAAAAAATCAAGAGTCACAATCTCATCAGCCGTCTAACTTTTAGCAATACTACTATTCATCTTAAGGGATTCTAATTTGAAACCAATATTTAAAGAAACTCACTTTACATGGAAGTCATACACAGCTAACATAGGAGTTTCAGAGGTATTTGAGACCTCACATGAATTTATGAACTACTGGCCTATGTGAGCCTAAAAGGAAATGTGTGTGGTGTCCTGAGTCAAGTCTGTGCTTTTCGTGTCTTTCTGGACACAGAAGATTGGTAATAATCACTGACTTTTGGGGAAAAAACTACTGAATACATTCTTTTATATTTATTTCTATCATCATCTACCTTTTTTCTATTCCCCAGATATGAATGCCTTAGTGAGTCCCTAGTTATCTTGCTTCTGAGAAGTGGAATATGAATAATTTCAACTTCCTCAGCCTGCTGCAGGTTACTCATATCAACAATCATATTATTAAAATAATAGATTTAGCTGTGTCTGACTTAATATTTATTGAAATTTAGATCACTATCTTGGACTATCTTTTTGGTTATTTTGTACCATATCATATCTTTTAGTTGTAGTTTGTGTTAACTTATTTTACCATTAAACATATTGAAATACTTATAGTCTGAATCACAGAAGATGTCTTTAGGTTGCTTCAATGGTATTTTGATTTTTCGTTCCCCTTTTCCCTCCCTATTTGTGGAATAGGGCTACAGGGGTTTCCCATAATTTGTCGGGACCATAGTGCATATCTGTTCTCTTTCCCCTTTCCTGTCTCTCTCAGAGACTCTATATATTTCTGGTCTCTGAGAGCAGAGGTGATGGAGAGGACGAGAGACAAAGCATTGCGGTTGTGGACGGAGGTTACTTTCAGAGTATGGATCTGATCGTATTGATATAAATGAGAGCCTAGGTTTCAGTTCTTAAAATACTATTTCTTCTTTGATATGTTCCAACTAGAGTCATCATATTTAAATTTGGATACTTCCTATTTTATTAAACAAGCAAACAAATACTGAATGAGCACCAGGCCCTATTAGTGACTGTGTAGCTGGACTCCATTATATAGCTCTGTGGTCCACGTGTGTCAAATAGGCAGTACCTCATTTCCAAAATCTGAAAATAGGCTACAGTACAAGGGAAATATAGACAGTGATTTAACTTAAAACTACTCATGTCTATCCATGATCAACCTTATACTTTCCAAAGGAAATAATGCTGCAGTGTCTTTGCTAAAGTGAGTCTTTGTGAGATACTGGCAGCTAATACAGTGAAATAATGATTTGGTCAAGACTAAAGAATACTTTATTTACAATTTATATTTCAGAAAATATTATCTTGGATTTCATGCCTTGTTCAAATTTAAAATAATTTCATATGCAGAAGTCTATGATTTTTAACAACTTTTACACTAATTATGTGGGTTTGATGTAATATCACACATAAAATGTGTCTAGAACACATAGATATCTCTGTAGTAATTTTATATTTTTTTCACTTAAAATTAAAATCACAAACAGAAATAAAAGTGTAAAAAAATGTAAGAAACACTCTTAAAATAATCCAGAACAATGATTCTAATTGTGATCATCATTTAGTGTATTATGACCTTCCAGGACTTCTTTCAGCTTACGTCAAAACTTCATTTTACATTCGATTCTCCTCAACTGAAAAGTTAGATATTTCTAGGTCTTTTTAAGTATAAGCATTTATTATTTTAAATAATTTGCATTTTATGCCACCAGTAAATGTCAGTGCTCCTAGAAATGCCTCCATGGTCCCAGTAGAAAGCCTCTCTTTAATGAACTTAATTAAGCATGTATCTTTATGGAATTATAAATGTTAAAAAATGACTGAATTCTACATAAAAGTAGGTATGTGAGTGTTTTTGAATCAAGTATGTATCACAGATCGTGGGGCATGGTACAACACTTGATGAGTATTTGCTTGATGAAATTATGAAAAGCAATCAAACATTTGACCACTCACACCTTTGAAAATTCTCCCAGCGGCTTCCATGATACCAGAGTCTTTTCTTCTTCCTTCCTGAATGTCTCAAATCCATTTAGTAGCTCATACCAGTGAAATGCTCTGCAGTTTTAGCTAGCCAAGCACATTGCTTTTTGTGTACATTAAGTGTATCTGAGTCAATGATCTAAAGCAGTACTTTCCAAACTTCTGCATAGGAGAAGAATTTCTCCCAAGTGCATTGGGAGTTTCGAAGGAATTGAGACAGTGAACTCTGATCCACATGAGAGCAGAGCATATATAGTCCAAGCCCATTCCCGCCAACTTTTCTCAGTGACGCTCACATGTGATGGAGCAAAGAATCAGAAGGACCACTGCTCAACATACTTCACTGGCTATTTAGCCCAAGTCAGTACTGAGTCAAAACTTTTTTTCCCTCCTCCTCCTTTTTGTTATTGGAATGAACAATAGCTCCTACGTGAGGGACCTCATTGTCCTTCCTTATTATTTCTGTTAGTTCTATGCCAAATCTTCCCAATGAGTTCCAAAAACCAATTCAGCAATAAATCATAGGCACGATACCTCTACACTCTAGTTGGTTACGTACATTTTTCTACCCCTTTGCCCACAAACATCAAGTTTTAAATATCAAAGTTTCCCAAAAGTGAAAAAGGAAACGAGAAAGGGAGAATGTGAGAGCATGAGAGGGGGAGGGATAACAGGGCCTCAATTGACCTTGACATATTTAGCTCTTATGTCAGCTTTTGTTTTATTATGAGTGCCACAAGGTACATATTTATTTGAACAAAATGTTCTTCTCCTGGAAAAATTTGAAAATTCATTCTCTAAATTCCCCACTATCAAATTTGTCTATAGTCACCTAAGCACAATATCTACTCTGTAGATATGACATTTAACTATACCCTAGAGTTCCTACTTTAAAAAATCCATATAACCTCCTTGTAAATCTTTGCAAAATATAGCAGCATATGAAAAAATAGAAAAATATGCACATCCTACCAATGTAAATACTAATTTAAAGATGTTATTTCACCACAAAATCAGGATGCAACTTTATTACTCATCACTTTTTCCATTTTTTATCATAAGAAGATTCACTTTAAAATTGCTTGAAAACAATTTTAAAGTGTTACATCTGATTCCATTGTGTACCCCACCATAGTTTAGTCAACTTTTCAAATATGTGTGAAGACTATCTGAAGCTCTAACTCCTAAAGAGAAATATATACAAAAAATAGTGCTTAAATTTCTTGGCACTGTAAGGAAATAAGATTTGTTTGTTTGTTTTTTGCAAGCCTTTATATAACAATGTTACAAAGCTTGGGCTTGAAGTAGCAGTTTCATGATAAATCCAAGATGACAGAATGAATTTTCCCATATGTAAGGTACCCATTTTCACAATAATCAAAACAGAAGGTACAGTGTGTGAACTTTCTCACCCAAAATCCATCTTATGAAATGAACCTCTGCTTATCTACCAACTCACATTATTGCTTTTCTTTCCCTTTATTCTGTCAACACCTAAGTGCCTATAATGTGCATGAATGAGGCATAGGGTATAACTGGATCAGTTTGAAAAATCTAAAACAAGTGAAACTCCAAGTTTGAAAGAGATTGGAAATTTCTGAAGATAAGTTCTTATGGATGTTTTTTGAACATAAGGCAGCTAGTGTATACTCTTTTGGCCATTTCATATCTAGAATTTTGAGTGAGATAAATTTGCTGTATTTTTAAACGTTCATTTATCCCCGTTAGTGATATTCCTACCACACTCTTTCTGTTCCAAATTAAAACAAAACAAATCAACAAACACCCTCCCTCCCAACAATTTCAGAAAACTACCTTTTTGGGGAAAAAAGCTAAGATCAAGAATCTCATACAATTTTTGCTTAGCAACTGTAAGTATGAGAAAAACAAATTTCAGTAATTTATTTATTCTAATTAGATATATATGATAGCAAAATGCACTTTGATTCATTGTATACAAATGGAGCACAATTTTTCATTTCTTTGATTGTATACAACATAGTGTTGCACCATATGTGCAGCCATGCATGTACCTAGGGTGATGATGTCCATCTCAGTCTACCATCTTTCCTGCCCCCATGCTCCTTCCCCTCAACACCTTCTCCTTTGCCCAATCAAAGTTTCTCCATTATTCCCACACCATCCTTTCCCATTATGGATCAGCACCCACTTAGCAGAGAGAACTTTTGGCCTTTGGTTTTTTGGGATTGTCTTACTTTGCTTAGCATGACATTCTCCAACTCCATCCATTTAGCTGCAAATGCCATAATTTTATTCTCTTCTAATGCTGAGTAATATTCCATTGTGTATATACAACAGTTTCTTTACCCATTCATCTACCGAAGGGCATCCAGGTTGGTTCTACAGTTTAGCTATTGTGAATTGAACTGCTATAAACATTGAAGTGGCTGTGTTACTGCAGTATGCAGTTTTTACGTCTTTAGGGTATAGACCAAGGAGTGGGATAGCTGGGTCCAATGGAGGTTCCATTCCAAGTTTTCTGAGGAATCTCCATACTGCTTTCCAGATTACTGCTGGGACTGCAAATTTGATGCAACCAATGTATGAGTGTGCTTTCTTCCCCACATCCTCACCAACACTTATTGTTGATTGTATTCTTTATAACTGCCATTCTAACTGGAGTGAGATGAAATTTTAGAGTAGTTTGGATTTGTATTTCTCTAATTATTAGAGATGTTGAACATTTCTTCATATATTTGTTGATTGATTGTATTTCTTCTTCTGAGAAGTGTCCATTCAGCCCCTTAGCCCATTTATTGATTAGGTTGTCTTTTTGTTAAGATTTTTGAGTTCTTTATAAATCCTGGAGATTAGTGCTGTGACATGCATGTAGCAAAAACTCTGCTCCCAAAATGTAGGCTCTCTTCACCTCATTGATTGTTTCTTTTGCTGAGAAGCTTTTTAGTTTGAATCCATCCCATTTATTGATTCTTGATTTTATTTCTTGCAGTTTAGGTTTCTTGTTAAGGAAGTTGAGGCCTAATCCAACATGATAAAGATTGGGCCTGCTTTTTCTTCTGTTAGGCGTAGGGTCTTTGGCCTAATTCCTAGGTCCTTGATCTACTTTGAGGTGAGTTTTGTGCATGGTAAGAGATAGGGGTTTAGTTTCATTTTGCTGCATAATGGATTTCCAATTTTTCCAGCACCATTTGTTGAAGAGGCTATCTTTTCTCCAATGTATGTTTACTCCTTGGTTGTGTTGCTGGTATGCCTTCATCTCTAACACTCTTCTGCTGGCTCACTTCACTAGAACCAAACATACCCATTTGCTGCTAGGAATCATTGAGAAAAGTCTATTTTGTTTACTGACATAACTCCAGCTCTCAGAAAAGTGCCTGGGATAGAGTAGGTGTTATTAAATATTTGCTAATTTAAAAAATGGAGGAATCTATGATTGAATAAGAACGGGTAAATCCAATTTCATAATGAATTCCCAGTTTAGTGATGCCAACTTATATTTTCATGTATAAATAACACAATTTTTGTGAAAAATAGCAATGTCTCCAATCTAACTAAGTAAAAATTCCAACATTGTTTTACATAATAATTAAAAGGCCAATTTTAGTCTACAAATAAAATAAAAATAGCTGTGGTATCTACATAAGTTAAAGACAATGTTTGTTTGTCCAAATTGAATATTTCAAATGTTATACTGAAAAAATGTAACACAAGGGCACTTTCTTAAATCATCCACTTCATATGGGCAAATAAAGTCAAAGACTATTTTAACTAAAATATCTTAATTTGCATGCTCTTCCAATTCAGTTGTGAATAGTAAACTGGAGGAATTGTGCTCCTGTGAACTCAAGTGACTTAGATAAAGGCAACTCATTTTGGTCAGCAGGAAAACAATGAGAGGTTAAACCTAATTCATGCTTAATAAAGTTAAAATTTAAGACTTCAATAGATAATTATTAATTTATTTTTTTGTTTTATTTTCCATTTAAGTAATTTTGTTTTTATCTTCCTACCTACAGATGTATTTCCATTATTTTTAATGAATAATAATTTATCACACCATTTACTTCTATTGTCCCATATAACGCTTTACTCAGATATAGTAACCTCTTTTGGGAGACAGGCTTGCAGCTACACACAAATTTGTATGAGGATAAAAGGAAGCCATTCTCACATTTTCCCATTCTAAACAACAGGATAGTAACATATAACAGGTGGGAGAGTGCATGTTAGGCTTAACACATTCCCTCCTGATTACAGTGAGCTGAGGTGAATAGCGAACAAAGCTAATACAAACATTAAAAATACTGCAACATTTAGATTTTTTCTGGTAGCTGAAAGAACTCCAAAGTGTCTAGATTATCTATCTTTGTACAGAGTCATGTTCCTTATTCCACTGTTTTGTTTATGATCCATAAAATAATGACTATAGGGGACCACCCCCAGTTCCTTGCCAGAGTTCCTACTGACCAGCGGGAACACAACCCAGAGCCCTAGACCACCTTCAGGGACCACCACAGGAGCCCAGCCAAGGTCAGGCCCAAGACTGCTAGCTAAAAAGCTTCTTCTCAGCAAAAGAAACAATCAATGAAGTGAACAAAGAGCCTACATTCTGGCAACAAATTTTTGCCACACGCACATCAGATAGAGCACTAATCTCCAGGATATATAAAGAACTCAAAGAAAAAAACCCACCCAATCAATAGATGGGCTAAGGATCTGAACAGACACTTGTCAGAAGATATACAATCAATCAACAGACGTGAAAAAATGTTCAACATCTCTAACAATTAGAGAAATGCAAATCAAAACTACTCTAAGATTCCATCTCATGCCAGTCAGAATGGCAATTATCAAGAATACAAACAACAATAAGTGTTGGCAAGGTTGTGGGGGAAAAGGCACGCTCATACATTGCTTGTGGGACTGAAAAGTGGTACAACCAATCTGGAAAGCAGTATGGAGATTCCTCAGAAAACTTGGAATGGAACCACCATTTGACCCAGCTATCCCACTCCCTGGTCTATACCCAAAAGGCTTAAAAAGAGCATACTGCAGTGATGCAGCCACTTCAATGTTTATAGCAGCTCAATTTACAATATCTGAACTGTAGAACCAACCTAGATGCCCTTCAGTAGATGAATGCATAAAGAAACTGTGGTATATATACACAATGAAATATTACTCAGCAATAAAAAAGAATACAATTATGGCATTTGCAGGTAAATGGATGCAGTTGGAGAATATCATGTTAAGTGAAGTAAGCCAATTCCAAAAAACCAAATGCTGAATGTTCTCTCTGATAAGTGGATTCTGATCCATAATGGGGGGGGGGACACTGGAAGAATGGAAGAACTTCCGTCAAAGGGAAGAGAAGGGGGAGGGGGCATTGGGACATAAAGAAGATGGAATAAGATGGACATCATAGCCCTTGCCTCATGTATGACTGCGTATATGATGTGATTCTACATCATGTACAACCAGAGAGATGAAAAGTTGTGCTCCATCTGTGTACAATGAATCAAAATGCATTCTACTATCATATGCATCTCTCTACATAACTAATTATAATAAATAAAACAATGACTACAATATTCCCTGTGGCTCTTAAACATCTTGTTACTTATTTATCCATGTGACTCTTAAGATGCTGCCCCACCCAACCCAACAATTTTCTCTAATCACCTTCAGAAGTTATTTCTAGTTGACTTTGATCAGTAACAAAATTACCCTAAATCTAGCACAAAGTGGAGAACCACTAATTTCTATAAATTTTATTAATCCCCATCAGAATGAATAAATATATATGTGTATCAATCACATAATTTTACATAAATGTAAATATATATGTATGTGTATTAGTCACATGATTTTACATTTCTAATGCCAGGTAAAGGTTTGAAACTCTGGTCAACTGATTAACAGAGTTGTATATAAAAATTGTTGAATAATTTACCCAATTATTACTAGAATTATTTTTTAAATTTTTATTTATAAAAAGTAAAAATACCTAATGTGTAAGATTCCAATGATGATCAAAAGATTACAACACACATACAGAGAACTTGTTACATTCTAGAAACTCAAAGTATTCTTGAGTTTCCTTAACCATGAATGAGCAAACTGTATTTTAATTACAATAGCAGCAGTCCACTAAGTGCACTTAAATAAACAGGGTCTGTATAAATATAATTGGTATTTCTCTAGAACACAGCAATATAGTATAAGGATTCTACAGAGTCAATGTATGAAAATTTTCTACTAAGAAAGATTGACTGCAGATCTTAACTAATGAGTCTCATTTCTGCAGTCTATATTGCATAAAGCAATATAGATTAATGGTATTAGAATGTGTATAAAGTATAGTGAAGGTTTTCATATACTACGATTACCATGGCTTAGATACTGAGATTTTGTTGCAGTATAAAACATTTTTAAATTTAAACTTTGGTAAAAATATTATTACTCAGAAAGAAATTATGGCTAATTATGTTCAGGGAAATGTTCATTGCCATTAACCATCAATCAGGATATGAAGTTCATGCTTGATATCAGTGGGCTGATCTGAAGAACAAATTAGCTCATGATCCAGAATATCTTTAGTAATAATTAATATAGGACTTAATAAGATGTGTGACTTAGAAAATAAGCAAATTGGAATGTTGACACCATGGAAACTGCAATCTTACTAGAAACACATTCATCATTTAAACAAGCAATATCCTGTGTTTCACCCTGTTACAGCATGTTGCTAGATTCTGCATGAGTCAGTTGCAGCTACAGTTTATCTCAGGCTGAGACACACACACTTTTTCCCTTTTCCCTTGCTTTTTCTCTTTCTTATTCCCCTTTTTGGTTAAGTGTACATATTCCCTATTTGTGTGACACAAATAGGAACTGACACCATTGATCTCCTGTTAACAGCCTTCTCTGGGCCTGAATTACTTCTAACTTAACAGGAAAAAGCAGAAGAGAATTCCTCACAATCCCCATTATGCTTCATTTTGGCTCAATATTTTTCTCTTCTGAGTTCTATTCCTGTGCATTCTCCCAGTAGTAACTTCAGATGTCAAGGGTTGCTTAATATGTTCAGAACAGTTTTGCTTTTGGCCTTTCTTATTCAAAATGAAGTATAAACACTACTCATTCCAAACACAGAGGGAAGAGCTAAGTTTACCCAATACCTTGATGTCATAAAGAAAAGGAGTATTCCCAGGTGAAATTCTTACCGGTCGATATTGTATTTATCATATTTTATTTTTTAAAGAAGAGAAACCTGAATTGACTCTAAGAATAAAGAGGTTAAGAACATCAACTATGGATTCAGATTTTTTTTTTTTTTTTTTTTTTTGGTACCAAGGATTGAACTCAGGGGTACTCAACCACTCAGCTACATTCCCAGTCCTATTTTGTGTTTTTGAGAGACAGGGTCTCAATGAATTGCTTAGCTCCTGGCTGTTGCTGAGGCTGGCTTTGAACTTGTGATTCTCCTGTCTCAGCCTCCCAAAGTGCTGGGATTACAGGCGTATGCCACCCAGCCCAGCCAGATATGTTCAGTTTTGAATTTTTATTCTGTTGGGTAATTAGTTATGCCAATGAATCTTATATGGTTTATCCATAAAATGGTAGTAAAAAGGAATACTTTTTATGTTGTTGAAGATTTTTTAAAAATTATGCAAGAAATACTTATCATGGTGTATGATATACCACGGCAGCACCCCAAAATCCAATAAATTATAACTCTTCATAGTAGTGGTTTTGCACTTTAGGAATTTTTTTATCACATCTCATTTGATCACCAGATTCTACTTGAGGTAGATAGGACTGGTATTAACATTGGTATCTTGTACACAAAGAAACCCAGGCTCATTGATATTAAGTGATTTTCTTATGATTATATTATTAATTAGGGTAAATGTGGGTTAAGAACAAGGTCTTCTAAATTACTATTCAATTTCTGACTACACATCACTACTTACTTTTGCCTATTCAGCTCAATATTTCATGGTTACTTTTATACCTGAGAGAGACTTCCTAATGTTCATCCACATGGAATTCTTTTTATTAATAAGCAATATCAGTAGCTATTAATAAGTAACTAGCAACAATATTGTTGCTAATTAAAAGCTTTACTTTAAAATCCATGTTTAAGTAACTAGTTTTTCCTCATACTTGGTTATGACCGTGGTCATAACTATTGTTCAGTAATGATTAGACAGACATGTAATTAAGTAATCTAGGATAATTTGACATCCATATAGAAAAATAGCACATTGAATTTCCACCTTACCCATACACAAAAATTAATTTCAATTGGATAAACATTCATGTATACTACCAAAATTTTATAATATCTCATAAGTGTACATTAACAGTACATAATCCCTTTTAATCCAAAGACATTTTAAAGAAAGTAAAGAAGCAACATAAAGCTGAGGTAAAGATGTTAACAATAAATATTACTACCAAAGAAAACTTTGAAATATATTAAAATTTTCCATAAAAATAAAAATTCAGAAAACAATAGAAATAACTTACAGGTATGTTATAAAATGACTAGAACTTATATGAAATAATAATTATTAATAACCAGATAATACCAGAAGTCACAAAGATATGGTATTACACAGATCAGCAAAAATGGAAAATTGTAATACTAAATATCACTGACAATAGAAGACTCTTTTTTTTTAATTTCTTTTTGTAGATGGACACAATATCTTTATTTATTTATTTTTATGTGGTGCTAAGGATCGAACCCAGTGCCTCACACATGCAAGGCAAGCGCTCTACCACTGAGCTACGATCCCAGCCCCTAGAAAACTCTTTTTCATATACCTAGATAGAGTATAAATTGGAAAGGGGCTTGACTATCAAGAAGAATTGGAGGTGTATGTCTCCTATAACTTAGAAATCTCATATGCATGTGTCATAAAAGAGGTAAGACTCTTGGGTATTTATCCTAAAGAATTAAAGTCATCACACTATAGTGATATATTCATACTCAAGTTTATATCAGCACAATTCACAATAGCCAAACTATGGAACCAGTCTAGATGTTCATCATCAGATGCATAGATTAAAAAAAGGGGGGTATACATGCACAATGGAGTTTTTATTCAGCCATAAAGAAAGCTAAAATTATGTCATTTGCAGGAAAATGAATGGAATTTAGATCATTATATTAAGCAAAATAAGCCAAACTGAGAAAGCCAAGGTCTGTATTCTCTCTCATATGCAGAAGCAGAGAAAAAAAGGAAAAGTGGTGAGAATCTCATGAAAATCAAAGGAACATCAGTAGAATAGAGGAAAGTGCCCAGGATAAGGGAGAAGAAGAAAAGGGGAAATATTGGGAAATGATACTGGCCAAATTATATTCTTAGTTTATGTGAATGAAAGAATATAGGAATAATAAATTACACTATTGTGTGCAATTAAAATATACCAATGAAAACTACTAAAAACTAAATTAAAAAATAAAAGAGAACCAAAAAAAAAAAATCCAAGAAACCTTGTGAGAGCATTTGTGTTTTTCTTTTTGATAATACTTGAAAATTGATTGACTCAAGCAATCATTAAACACAGCACAGTTAAGGCTGAGATGTAGCTCAATGGTACCCCAGTATGTGAGATACCTTGGCCTTGATCTCCAGCATTGTTCAAAAAAGAAAAGAGCATAGCTAAAAATAATGTGTTATGTTCTTCTGATGGAATTTCAAATAAAAATAGAAAAATTAAATAATGCTACATAAAATCTCCAATATAGTTTGAGTAAATTAAACAAATTAAAAAGTGCATGCAGTATGATTTCTATTATATATAGACCCATAATAGAGAAAAGTAAATTACATAATTTACATTCATATTAATAATTGATGAAATAAACTTAGTAGAAAGGAAATACTTATTGCAAAAGTCAGGACTAATACTAGGGCTAAATATTCAGCTTTGGTGAAAAAGGGATGTAAAATAGCTTGTAAGAGAGTAAAATGTTAGGTTATCTTTGTTTGGGGTATTTATTTCAAAAGCAGTTTATTTCAATTTAACAAATCTTTAAAATAATCCTGTAGTCAGAATAGGAGATGCTGAATGTGAAGAGATAAATTTTCAAAGACCATGAAATTGGTAGAATTTTAGGAAAAAAGGGGGAAGGGACAAAAGTCTTTCAAGACAAAATTATCCATAGGAGCAGCAAATAATTCTAGCATTAAATAATTCTAGCAAATACTTTCTAGCATTACTAGAAATGTACCAACTCATTTTATTCAGTCATCTAAAGTTATATTGAACTAATACTTGAGTTTCTACTCTGATGACTTGGACAAGTGAAGAGAGAGTAGAGAATCAGAAAACAAATTTGAAACACTTTGTGTGCAGAGTTAAAAGAGATGTGGTGATGATTTGATCTGTAGCAGGAAAAAAGGTAGGGCACGGTTGAAAGGAGGACTTTCTCTGTAGACCTTCCAATGAATGGAGGCCAGTGATGGAACTATCAATGAGATCTGGTAAAGAGGAGAAGGAAAGGGGTAGGATTGTAGAAGACAGAAAAGTTTGACTGGATGCTTGCAAAAATTGAAAACTATAGACATCAATTATTTTGTATATTTGTGTGGAGTCCTAAAGAGCTGAACAGGCTGAAAATGTACTTTGGAGATTGTCAATAGTCAATATAGAAATGCTATGAAAAACCATGAGAATGGATAAGATCACTTTGAGGAAGAGCTTATGGTTTATCATGAGAGTCTCCAAGAGTCATAGTCTCAAGAAATCCAAAATGGAGGAGTAAGGAGAAAGTCTTAACAATATAGAGAGAAAGAAAGATAGAAGAATGTTATTAAGAAAATCGTGTCTCAAGAAGGAGAAATTAAGAGTAGCTACTTGAGGACTTGTTTGAGGATTTGATATTTAAATCATCACTTGAATCACAGTGGGATTCTAACAGTAGATGTGATAGTGAATGGCTTTACTTGAGGAGAAAAAACTAAGAGAAAAAAGTGGAAAACACAACCTGTAAAATAGGTACTTTCTTAGACTTTGTGGGGACATTATCTAAACTACAGGGAGGCATTTTACACACTTGGTGGTGAGAAAAACATTAAAGAGATTTATGTTTTGCAGGTTTAACTATTTTTTTCTTTGATTTACATAACTACATGAGAGAGTCTGAAATTAAAGTATAGAAGAAGTGAAGTTATAATAAAAGATGATACATTTAAATTGCATAATTTTAAATTATGCAATACTATTCTGTAATCCTTATGCCTTCAAGGAAAAGTTTTATGGAACTTTAGAACTCAGACCCTGTAGGCACAAAAGTCTAAGTGCAAAATACTGATTGATTAGTCTCTTTCTTTCTGATCTAACAGAGGCTGGCTCAGTGATACTCAGATTTCTTCTCACAGCTTTATCATCTATTTGAATATACCCAGGAATGGAATTTCCTCTATTGATAAACATTTCAAAAATTACATATGGCTTGAACCACAAATTTTGTACATGCCTATAAAGAAAAATCAGTACATAATATTTTATATTACACCTAAAATCCTCAAATTATGTTTGTCAACCTCAGTTCCAAACTGTGCTCTGACATGTTCAAATAAAACATTTGTGATTCATTTTTCATTTACCATATAAAATTTGGGGTCCTTGGAGCCTTGCAACATCCAAAAATAGTGGAGAGAAACTTTATAGGAGTCAAAGAACAAGAAAATATTTTTTTCATTTAAATAAAAATATGTCTATAAATGTCTGTTTTATTATCCTCCTCTGAATTTATTCAGGGCACAAATGGATTGTTTGCAGAATCAAATGTTTGCTGGCAGGCTAGCAAATGCATTGATAATATTCCTATCATTTTGGTAATTGCTCCAGAATTATTACACTTATTGACAGAATGCTCTATGAATTTGCTAAACTACTTTCCTCAGTGCTGTGTACTATAACTATACATAGTTTTAGGAATTATGAATCTTGGCATGATTGTTGTGGCAGGATACCAGAAACCCTTCCCTGGATAATATATTAACTTCTTTTTCATATTTACTTATAGATAAATACAATCCTAATATAGGAAGCATTTGCTTCTGTAAACAGAATTCCATGGGCATTAGACTTTCCCTTTTTTCAGATTTCATCTGCTGGCTCCAATGTGGCCAAAGATGCAAAAGGCAGTGCTGTTTCTATTACCCTGTAGGTGGTGCCTTCAACCAGAAACAGACCTCTTGGCTCTGCTTCCATTCTGGCTCTTAATTCTAATGATTGTCCTTGGAACATGCATTTGAAGTACAAAAGTGACTTAGAAAATCCTTTGGCTTTTCATGGTGAATCCTAAAGCGCCTCAAGAATAAAGTAATACCACCAGCTCAAAAATAGTAATGTCATATACTTTTAAAAATAAAATACAAAACAATAAATAATGTAACATTTCCCTTCCTTATTTCTGCAGTGTGTAAATTTTTCTTGATTTCTTTTGCAAGACCAATGCAGTGGCCAGTGCAGAAGATAGAGCTTTTTATGAAATGAATCTCATCAGAAAGAATCTGTCAATTTCCCACTCAAAATAGAAAATATATTTGACTTCACAAAGTTAGTGAATTTCTGATAATGAGGGGAGGTAAATGGTTCTTTAGATGCCATACTGCTTAATATATACCTTTGTTCTATAAGTGAGTAAACGCACTTGTCAAAAACCAAAGGTTTGTCTCTTCTGGCAAGTCCTATCTCCTCATTATCATTTCATTTCAGAGTATAAGAGTATTTTGAAGCATTTCTTTAAAACTCAAGATGTGGGAGAGAGGACAAGACAAAGTTTGTTGGTGTTGGGGCTCTAGACAAAGACGCCCCAAAGTATGGAGGTTTGGCATTCTGAGAAATTTGAACTGAAGAACACTGGAAGCATCTCAGAGGCAAAGTATGTTTCTGACTTTCTTGTGTTTTTCTTCCTCTGCCAGGGCAGGCCACAGAAACCAGAATTACTCTTCCCCAACATGAGATATAAAACAAAAACTCCTTTCCCTGAAAACCTGTCATAAAAACCGTAAGTATTACTATAACCTTGTTCCACCTTTCTAGGTAAAAGCTGGCCATAAAGAAATTTTCTGACAAAATTTGTCTGATTGTAGATCCTAAGACCCTCATTCCAGAGGGGATCCTACCCTATACCTAGGAGGAAAGAAGGCTTCACAGAGAGGCCAAAATGAATCTGATCAGATAGGCTTTGGGATAGCCCTCTCAGTGCATTATCATTAGGCCATACCCTTTATATTCAATCACATTTCTACCCGACTGTCCATTCCTCATCAGTTCTAAGCATAAAAACAGATAGCTTTTCCTGGATCCTGAGGTTTTCATTTCTGAAGATTCCTGTCATGTAAAAACATTTATTGAATAAATGTGTTATGATTTTCTCTTGTTAACCTGTCTTTGGTTACATCAGTGTTAACCATGTCATTTTTGATGAATGAGGAAAGGTATGGCACCTTTTTCATCCCTACTTAGTTTTTAATTATATATTAATACCACACATAGTTGAGATTGGAGAAATTACTACGGGATGCTGAGCAACATGAATTTACATTTGATCTCTGTTCTCCTGTATGTCTAATGCCTATTGAGGAGAAGGATGATGATTTAACTCTCACTTTTTAATTCCAGTCTGATAATGTTCATACCTATTATTTTCCTGCAAATTTTGATCTTCCTGATTGTAAATATGTGCATGTGTTGATCAGCAGTTCTCAAAACTGACTCTGCCTAAGACATATTTTCTCTCTCACACCTTTCAATCCAAATTCTAAAGTCACAACCTCAGAATTTAGTAGACTTGGCATGAAATCAGATTCACAGATAATTCTGAGACCAGAGCATGGCATCTTTCATTAGTGCCATTCTTCATGAGTATTTTCAGATAACCAGGTTGATGACATAGTTCTCTGTTTCTGGGATATATCTGAAATGTGGAATTTCTTTATACTTATTTAAGTGCATGGAACACCAGCACTCTGATCCTCCAAGGTATCAGTTTAAATATGTGGACTATATTCTATTTCTTTCCTAAAATGAATACTGTCTAAACTATTTAGGTATCATTTACTTAGAAATGTAGTAGTTGGATGGAGCAGGGGAAAGGCATCACAGTTTTAGTGCCTGTGGTTTTTTGACTTGTAAAACTTAGTTTCTCTGACTTGCAAACTTCCATGTTTTAGGGCAAAGGAGGATCATGTGCAGCACCTGTTTAATTGTCTTGCTGTCTGGTCCCTTTACCTTGATGCTCAATGAGATGTCTTCTCATGCTCTTACACACAGAAGTTTAATGTAGAAGTTTAAGCACTTTAATGAGTTCAAACATATTCCAGCACAAAACAATAAAATATTAAGCTGTATCAATACCAGTCACTACGTATCATAAACATACTGCATATAAGTGTTCATGTTGTCCATCTGATTCTGAAACTTCCTGGATTCACCAAATGTTTAATGTTTCAGGTGTGACTATTGAGGTAGACAAAAACAAAAAAATAAAGACAACAAAGGCAAATGTTCCATTCCACTTGCACAATTTCACCTCTATGTTTTTCAGTAGTTTTAAAAATATGTTCTTTGCGTTTTGGTGGGGTAGCTATGTGAGACACCAGTTAATAGCAACCACACTCCACACCTAATTAGCTAAACTAGTTTAAAAATAAAATAAGATAAAGTTATGAAGACATAAATAAATCTGGATTATACTTCTGGACAACTAATATTAATATTGGACCCTCGAATAAATCACAATTATCCCTCAGAAATGAGCATACCATGGACAAAGAGGGAAGAATGTGGCAGGCTGCCTATTTCAATTTTGTTTCTCCACACCTACTAATCAGAATAAGTCACTTCTTCATCCATTGGGAGGAAAAAAATGGCAGGCAGAGAAATCAAGGCATTCAAGCCACTTGAAAACAAACACCATAGGAAGAAAAGTTCCCCTAGCTGTATACCACATATTTACCCTTTTACCAATTTGTATATAGCAATGCCTAGTCAGCCAGAGTAAGGAGATGAGCAGTTTATCAGGAAAAATCCTACAACCTTTATTCAGGAGTTAAATTTTCTCCAATAAGGATTCAAATATCAAGAGAGTTTATTAATTCAATCATTGTGAACCCAAGGTTGGAAATTCACATTATATTCTATTTCTCAAAAAGAAAAAATTATTCTACTAACACCAACCTAGAGAGCCTATCAGAAATTGTGCATTAAAATTAAATTTTAACAAGATGCTTCAGTAAAATGTCAAAATAGAGATGTCCCAAATCTGAATATAATTCCATTTGTTGTTATTAAATTCTCAGGTACAATTAAAATTCAAACTGAAAATAATAGAACTATTCCATCCATTGTTCCTTTATCCAAGCTTTCTCTCCTTTTCCCCCCACAACATTGTAAGAACTATTACTTTGTTTTTTCTTATTGTTATATCCTCAGCACAAACCCAGTGCCTTTGATGTTATTTGCTCTTAATAATTAACAGAAATTAAACAAACAGCATTTTACTCATTTCTCAGAGAAAAATCTTATACTCAAAATTCATTGACTCACAGAAGTTGGGAATTGAAAAAAAATCTGAACTGTCCTAATGAAGGGTCATAAGATATGATAAAATGTAGCTGAAAGTTGAGTGTTATCACTGGCTATGTGTTCGGGTTTCTTAAGTTTTGTTTGGTTCCAGTTGACTGACCCTGGAGATCACAAAGTCACTGCAGAAGTAGTGGAGAGGGAAATGCAATTAACCTCACTTCTAGCAGCCTTGTTGCTGATGTCATTTCTGAGATTATCAGAGAATCTTTTCCAGGACTCAATAGGACCTCTTTGTCTTGATATATTTTTTAGAGTCCCTCTTTGTTCAGTCATTATGTCCTAAATTTCTTCATAATATGGTCCAGTGTTTCAGATAATATTAAGGCAACTTGTAGCCATTTATGTTTCAGTCAGAAATCTTTTGGATACAAGTGGCAAAATTCGGCCCAATTGACTGGAGCAAAAAATCATATAACTCCCAAATAATGATTATGATGCTGCAGTTCTTGTGGGAGGCATTATTGTGCAAATAATAACTAATTTGAGCACTATTTGCACCCTCCTCCTCCCAGTTTTCTTTCACTCCATTAGGTCCGTTTTCAGACATGATTCCCTTCCATGCTGGCCCTCTCATCAATCAACAGCATTAATATATAGTCCATATTACATTCATTGCAAAAGAATTTGAGGATTAAATTCATTGAGCTGGCTTGGATTCCATTCCACTGTTCCAATCATTCACTGTGGTCATGGTGACATTAAATGTCTCTAGGACATATAAGCTGCTCCCATGTGTCAGGAACTATGAGGTACAGTGAAGCCTATACAATTAACATAGGGTTCTTTTATACATTAGAGAAGCATTATTTGCCAATGGAAAAATCAGGGTTTTATTTAGCAGAATGAAAATAACTGTATACTGGGCTACTAAACTAAACAAATAATTGTCTTATATTTTTCATAAAGAACAATTTTATTTTTATGCTTTCAGATCCTGAAAAAAAAAAAACTAAACCCGATCCCCCTGAGCTACTCTCCATCCTCTGCAATTCTCCCTGTCTCCAAAGGCCTTTTTGAATTCCATGAATAATTATCCTTCCACTCCAGCATCAGTTGGCTTTTGTCACTGGGAACCCCAGGAAGAAGAAACCTAGGGCAGAAAGGTATGTCCCAGGTCCTCTCAGTTCAGTTACTGTAGGCTCTAAAGATCCCAGCTCTTCAAAAAATGGTTTTCATTGCTTGTTTCCAGTAATTTCTCACTCCCCTCATTATTAGAACTTAAAGAAGTGTGTCACTTCATTTTTCCAAATACATATGACAAAATAGGATTAGAGATACAAGAGATTAGGGGAAATTTCTATCAGGGCTCTAAGTAGATATGGAGAGCTTATAATACCAGTGCTAGAACAAGAGAAAGAAATTGGGTAGAAAGAAAAGTTCACAGAGTAGAACACAATTCTAAGAAAAGTTCAGCCAGACAGATGGGTAGTCTCCTAGCAAGTTATCCATTATGGAAGCCGCACACCCCGTAAAATAGGTCAAGACTAGTACACTTACCATGCTCAGACATTGATAGCCAAGGGTAGCCAAGGGTAAGGACAACCTTGGTACAAAAATGTGGTACTGGATTCAGTGATATGGAAGCTGGGATTGCCATTTTCCTCTGCTTCCTAGAATAGCTTCTCTCGAAGAATAACCAAAAGGTACACTTCACAAGGTGGTAGCATCCCCTCTTTTATAACACTGTACATTCTCTTATATATTCACTAAAACCTGTTCATGACTTTGCAAACACAAATTTTCTAACTTGAATGTACCTTTTTTAAATAGAGAACCTGACACATTATTTTTTTCTATAAAGAACTTTAGAGTTGACTGCTGCTTTAACTTAAAAGCAAAATATTAGAAAAATAAATAGCAACCATCACCCAAATCATAATATAGCAATTCAATGGAAACATTTTAAACCTTTTGTTCACTCTGATGAATGTATAATGAAAATATGTATAAACAGGGGCTATTAAAAAAATAAAACTGATGTTCTAAATGTTATCTCAGAATGGTTTGTTATTGAAAAGTAATTAGATTCTTTTAAATCATTATTTTGAGCTAATGGATTTTATACAAAATCAAGAACCCTATTATTAGTGCAATTCAATACCTCAATTAAAAAAATTCCAATAAAGTATTTAGAATGTAAAATTAAAGGTAGAAACAGAAGGATGAGATCTTGGTACACAATAGAGATGAAGGTATAAATCATAATATTAGGCTCCAATTTGGGGAGGAGGGTACAGTATGAACTCAATGTTTCAACAAATTTGTATGGTTCACCATGTACTAAAAATATCTAGAGATAGAGATTATGCTGGCAGCTGTTCAAGCACAAATACACACAAGTGCAAATATGTATAATCAGACACAAAGTACCTGGTTTCATGAAACACATTCTAGTGAAAAAATTAGAATCTAATACTATCATCCAATTAAACTATGAAATTACACAGATAACCAAAATAAAATGCAATCTTTCAAAGAGAGCTAAAACCAGAACACACACTTCCAAATCACTATTTCAGGGAAGAACGCACAAACCAGGACAGAAGATCTGAATATTTTCTGCAGTTTTCCAGCCTATATCCTAAATTTTCTCACTTAAACTTTCAAAATTAGTGATGAGGTTATACAAGCAAATGTGAGTACATGAAACACCTTCACTCTCTATTTAAAGTTATTTTAGAAATTTTCATACAATTTCTCTTTTATTCTATGAGGAAGAAACATTTCTTTAAGGGCAATTCATCCTCTTAAGACTTTGAACCTCCCTTTTCCTGTGTGTTCCTTGAAATTTCATACATGATACCTCCATTATTCTCATGCTTTGTGTCTCAGTCTCCTTCCTTCCTCGACACAGCTATGGCACACAGTTACATGTTTTTCTAAAACCATCACTGCTATTCCAATGAATTCAGTAGATATGATTTAGTACAGTCTATAAGAGTTCTCAAATACACCAGGTTGGGATTCTACAATTTTTCAGTATCAGAAGGACAATGCCCTATTAGCTCATCACTACACAAATTCTCCTTTACTGAGCTGCCTTTTTTTTATAACCTTAGCTTTTATTGAGTCATTAACAAAAAGAGCCATGTGAAAATTTATTCTGCATTTGCTCTATAAAGGTGATAAGATCCATTATCTGTTTTGTAGTTCAAATATTCTATAATAAGTCTCATGTGAAAAATGTGTTAGAAAGTATGAGTTCACTTTGTTTCCACTGAGAAAATTGGGTTTTCTACTTCCTAAAAAAAAACAAAACATACAATTTCTGATGATATATTTTGTATTTTGGCTGCTTAGCTTCTAATTTGATATTCCATTGCAGTAATAATGCTAATCATATTGTATAATATTTTGTTCATACAACTTCTAAGCTTCATAAATACTGAAATTTATTATTGTGGGACTTCTGCCTAGAAATAAAGAAAATGCCTCTGGACTTTTGAAATGAATCTTTACAATTATTCTTCTATCAGTCAATCCAGTCAATCAATTAAAAATTACATGATAATTTTAAGAAATGTCTTATAGGTGATAGTCAAATGAACATGAATGAATGGAAATGAAATATGATACATCTGAACCATCATTGCTTTGAAGTCACAGGACCCCAGTTGCACCCATTTAAACTATTGCTTATGCTGTGAGAGAGTCAGAATATTTAGGTCCAGATAGCTAGGCAGAACACAGAACTGTAGCACTATATAGGGGTACCTATGATCCAGGGCTCCTCTGTAGAGAGCATTTTAAAATTTCTAAGAGCCATTTCCTTTTGGGGAACAGCTTCAAAAGCTTTCCAAGAAAAAAGCAGGAGCAATCTTAGGACAGTATGTGGGACCAGATTGCCAAAGGGAAACTGGTACTCTGGATAAATAACCAGTCCGTGGAGAAGCAACTCTCCAACAATCTTGCTGGTGGATAAGAGGACTTTATAAAAATCATTTTACTCATAAATGATCTATAAAGCTTCATTCCAGAAACAAGCACTTCAGGGTAATTTTTTCCAGACCTACTGTCTGAGGGACATTTACATACCATTTGCCTGGGCCTCCTAAGCATACATAGAAGCTGCCCAAGACTTCTGTGCTACATGAAGTCCTACCTCCTACTGATTGATTCTGTTGGCTCCTTTGGGGAACATACTGTAAGCCAAATGACCAGATGGAAGTAAAACAGGACCAAAACAGGCTTTTATTCTGAGAAATACACTCCCGGACCAGTTTCCCCGCCCAGTCACCAGGCTTAAACAGGTCGGAGAAATGGCCCCATACCTCATGCTACACAGGATTATAAAGGCCTTCCCCCATCCGGAAAAGGCAGGCTTGAGGCCAGGAAGAGGTGTTGACCTAGAGTCCAGTGTCCTCTGAGACTGGTTCGGAGCGGCTGGTGAGGTCAGATTCCTTCCGGGATGAGCCGAGAGCCATGGTGATTCTCATATCAGAGGTTTGCTATTGTTTCCATACAGACTACTGGGGGCTGCCATGTTGGCGTGTTCGGCGCATGCGTGCTGTGTTCAGCGCAACGGTCGGCGGGCTGGCCCTGGGCGGTGACGGTGAAGGCGGGGGAAGGGGAGAGAGAGAGGAACATTCAGGAAATTTTTCCTGAGCAAATGTTTTGGCAGGCGGCGCCGTGGGCGGGTTTGGCTTGGTGGCGGCAGGCGGCGGACAGGAGACTGTTTTCTGCGTCTGCCTCTGACCTAACACATACCAGTTTACCTGTCTCTGGGTGGGAATCTCAGTTCAATTTGGCTTAGCCCCTGGAATTTGTTGAGAATTTCCTTTGGCAGTTATGCTGACAAGAACTTTTCATGTCAATTGCCTCCAGTCCTTTAGAAGTTACCTCTAACTCGTCTCCTATGACTGACTTCAGAGGATTCTCTTTATCCTGTGGAATTTCCTACTCCACTTCCCATTATTTAGCTACTTCAATGCTAACCAGTTTTAACTCTAGACACAGGGTGACAGTAAAATGTAAATCTGGTTTGCTCACCTTCTGGGACTTTATTAGAGATTTCCACAGAATATCTTCAGGCATGAACATGCATAAGGCCCTCCCATCAGAGATGGTCTCCAAGTTTACTATTTACCATTTTAAACCTACTTCCATGCCCAGTTTATACTTCCTGTGTTCCATAAATATGATCCCAGCTTAATGTAATATCTTCTAGCTCTCTATCCCACTTCTTTTTATATGAGGTCTAATGAACAACCCCTATAAACTCTAACAATTACGGTCTCATGGAGTCTAGTGAGCACTTCCTATGAGGCCTGCCTAGAACAATGTTTTAATTACTTATGCATCTCAAAATCATTGTGTTGGAAAATTGTATGTATATGCAATTTATAATACATATATAATTGATCCTTGCAAAGCACTCTTCTGTGTTACACATCTTTATAATACAACATATTCCCACAATCCCCCACTCCCGCTAATTCAGAGAACACATGCCTTAGATGCGTATACAATTGTGTTTAACAGAGGCCCTTTGTGGGGAGCTAGCTCCATGCTACGCCCTTAAGGTGGTGACTAGCCATTGTGTGTAAATGGGAAGGGCACAGAGGAAGGAGGAACTATGTGACTGGTTTACTGTTGGTTCTGTCAGCATGATAAGCTCATGGACAAAATTCAGGGGGCTTATGTGCCTTACCACATGGACAGCTGTTGCCTACATGCATTGTCTCTGATTGGCCGAATGGCCCCATAAATTGAATGCTTGTTCCGCAAATATACAAGTACTTGCTTTGACTTTACTCCCTGGTGTGTCTGATTGTCCTGCAGCAGCAAAGGGCTGAGAACAGGCAACCAGTCGGCTCCAACTCTTCCTGACTTCCACTGCTAGGTGAATGTGGGGGTGCCCCTTCGACCTGCTGGCTCAGGACGGACTGCAACCCCCGCAGCACTTAAATAAACATATGTTCTCATAAATTATATTTAGGTTTTCCAGGTATACATTTTAAATTTGCATAAATGAAGGTGTACCTTAAATATTACCCCACTTTCATATTTTTATGTCGTTTCAAGATTTATCAATGGCTGTGTTTTTTTAACTTTACTCATACATATCATACTCTCTCTTAACTAATAGTATTTATATTTTCTGCTTGTTAAAAATCATAACCAAGAGGGACCTCCGCAGGAGCCCAGCCAAGGTTAGGCTCGAGACTGCTACCCACCAATACACTGACTCACTGGGAACCCAGATTCAGGCTCACAGGACTGCCTCTGGGGACCCTGCTAGACACTGGGCCTAAGTGGGACACAGGACAGCCCCCAGTTCTGTACCAGAGCCCTGCCAATCTGCAGGAGGACAGGCCCAAGCCCTGGCCTACCACCTGGGGCCCCTGAGAGAGTCCAGGCCAAGATCAGGATTAGAACTGCGCTCATAGGTCTGTGTGAGAGCCCAGGCCCATGACCACTCATACCCAGAGTGGAGATCCATGCTGTTGCTCTCTTCCTGTACCCATTTTGGGACACTACAACCATCCTGATAGCTCTTCCCATGTAGTAGCCTCTACCTCGGGACAACAGACAGGGCCTGCAGGCGGTGGCCCAACAAAGTGCTACATCTCTGATCAATCAGCCCAAAGCCATTGTAAGTCCTACCCTTTAGCCCCGTCTCTGAAAGTGTTTGCATCCATCATGGGCCACTCCCACTGCCATTTGAGTTAACTCAACTACCACCTCCACCATCTTTAGTGGCAGTACTGTCCATCTAGGGACACCTGCTGGGAACTGGAAATGAACTCCAAGGTTAGATACAGGTAATCTGTAGTGCCACTACAAGATTATGGCATAGAAACAGCAATACCTCAGGTTGGCATTGCAAGAAAGGAAGATACATAATCAACATAAAAAAACAAAGGAAGAAAGTGCACCAAACAAGCCAAGTTACTCCAATAATATATTCATAGACAGCACAGTTGATGAAATATCAGAGAAAGAATTCAGAATGCACATAATTAAAATGATCTGTGAATTAACGAATGACTTAAGTGAGCAAATACAGGCAAAAATTGATCACTCCAAAGAAATAAGAGAACAAAGAAAGGCAAGCATTTATTACACCAACAAAAAGATAAGGGAGCAAATACATGTAACAAAAGATTACTTTAAGAAAGAGCTAGAGATTGCGAAAAAAAAAAAAAGAGAAATTCTTGAAATGAAGGAAACAATAAAACAAATAAAAAACTTGAAAGAAAGCATCACCAGCAGACTAGATCACTTGGAAGACAGAACCTCAGATAATGAAGACAAAATATACAATCTTGAAAATAAATTTGACCACATAGTGAAGATAGTAATAAACCATGAATAGAACATATAAGAATTACGGGATAGCATTAAAAGACCAAATATAAGATTTATCAGGACAGAAGAAGGCACAGAATCTCAAACTAAATGAATGCACAATCCTTTTGATGAAATACTATCAGAAAATTTCCCAAACATGAGAAATGAATTGACAAATCAAATACAAGAGGCTTATGGGACACCAAATATACAAAATTAACATGATCTACACCAAGGCACAATATAATGAAAATGCCCAGCATACAGAATAAGGATAGAATTTTAAAGGCCACAAGAAAAAGGAATCAGATTACATTTAGGGGAGACTAATTTAGATCTCAGCAGGTTTTTCAACCCAGACACTAAAAGCCAGGAGATCATGGAACAACATAAACCAAGCTCTGAAAGAAAATGAATGCCAACCAAGAATCTTATATCCAGCAAAATTAAGCTTCAGATTTGATAATGAAATAAAAACCTTCCATGATAAACAAAAGTTAAAAGAACTTACAGTGAAAAAGCCTGCACTACACAGCATTCTTGGCAAAATATTCCATGAGGAGGAAATGATAACCAACAATGAAAATATACAAAGAGAGGAACTACACTAAAGGAAAGGCCAATTGAAGGAGAAACTAAGTCAAGGTAAAAACCAAAAATAAGCCAAAATGACCAGGATTACAAATCATATTTCAATAATAACCCTGAATGTGAATGGCCCAAACTCAACAATTAAAAGACCTAGACTGACAGACTGGATGAAAGAAAAGACCCAACAACATGCTACCTTCAAGAGACTCATCTCACAAGACAAAACATCCACAGACTGAAAGTGAAAGGGCAGGAAAAAAAAAAATGTGTCATTCACATGGACCACGTAAACAAGCAGCAGTTTCCATCCTCATATCAGATAAAGTGGACTTCAAACCAAAGCTGGTAAAAGAATATAAAGGAGGACATGTCATACTTCTTAAGGGAATCATACATCATCAAGACATAACAATCATAAATATCTATGCCCCAAACAATGGGGCATCTATGTATGTCTAACAAACCCTTCTCAACTATAAGAATCAAATAGAAACATAACACAATAATACTTAATGACTTTAACACAGCTCTCTCACCATGGGATAGAACTTCCAAACAGAAACTAAACAAAGAAACTATATGACTCAATAAATCAATAATTTAAACTTAACAGACATATATAGAATATTCCATCCAAAGAGTGGGTACACTTTTTTTTCAGGAGCACATAGATCCTTCTCCAAAATAGATTATATGTTATGCCACAAGGCAAGTCTTAGCAAATACAAAAAAACCAGAGATACTATCCTGCATTCTATCTGACCATAATGAAGTAAAATTAGAAATCAATGATAGATTAAAAAATAGAAACTACTCCAACACCTGGAGACTAAATAATATACTATTGAATGATGCATAAATAACAGGATACATCAGGAAGGAGATAAAAAAGTTCTTAGAGGGAAAAGAAAACTGATACAATGTATCAAAATCACTGGGACAGTATGAAGGCAGTGCTAAGAGGAAGTTCATTCCATTAAGCTCATTCATTAAAAGAAGAAAAGGCCAACAAATAAATGACTTGACAATGTATCTCAAAACCCTAGGAAAAGAGGAACAAACCAACACCAAAAGAAGTAGAAGACAGGAAATAATTAAAATCAGGGCTAAAATCAATGAAATTGAAACAAAAAAAATAATTCAAAAAATTGACAAAGAAAAATCTGGTTCTTTGAAAAAATAAATAAAATTGACAAACCCTTAGCCGCTCTAATGAAAAGAAGGAGAGAGAAAACCCAAATTACTAAAATTCATGATAAAAAGGGAAATGTCATGATAGACACTAATGAAATACAGAGGAAAATTAGAAACTATTTTGAAAATTTATACTCCAGTAAAATAGAAAACCTCAAAGACACCAACAAATTTGTAGAAGCATATGACTTACCCAACTGAACCAGGAGGACATACACAACTTAAACAAATCAATTTTAAGCAAGGAAATAGAAGATGATATCAAAAGCCTACCAACCAAGAAAAGCCCAGAACCAGACAGATTCTCAGCTGAGTTCTACAAGACCTGCAAAGAAGAATTAATACTAATACTTCTCAAACTAGTCCACAAAATTGAATTTGTAAGGGTTCCCTCCTTTTCTTTTATCACCCTGATACCAAAACTAGATAGAGTCACATCAAAGAAAAAAAATTTCAGACCAATATCCCTAATGAACATAGATGCAAAAATTTTCAATAAAGTTTTGGCAAATCTTATTTAAAAAACATGTTAAAAATATAGTGCACCAGCCAGATGCGATGGCGCACGCCTGTAATCCCTGCACTTTGGGAGGCTTAGACAGGAGAATTGCGAGTACAAAGCCAGCCTCAGCAATGGTGAGGTGCTAAGAAACTCAGTGAGACCCTGTCTCTACATAAAACACAAAATAGGGCGGGGGATGTTGCTCAGTGGTCAAGTACAATTGAACCTGAGTTCAATCCCCTGTACCAAAAAAAAAAAAAAAAAGTGGGGTTCATTCCAGGCATGCAAGTTTTGTTCAACATATGGAAATCAATTTATGTAATCCATTACATCAATAGACTTAAAGAATCACACTGATGCAGATAAAGTACTTGACAACATACAGCACACTTTTGTGTTCAAAACACTAGAAAAACTAGGGATAGTAGGAACATAATTTAACTTGGTAAAATCTATCTATGCTAAACCCAAGGCCAACATCATCCTAAAAAGAAGAATTGGAAGCATTCCCTCTAAAAACTGGAACAAGAAAGGGATGCCCTCTTTCACCACTGCTATTCAACACAGTCCTTGAAACATTAGCCAGAACAATTAGACAGATGAAAGAAATTAAAGGGATAAAAATAGGAAAAGAAGAAATTAAACTATCATTATTTGCCAACAACATGATATATAACTTAGAGGATCCAAAAAATTCCACCAGAAAACTTCTAGAATAAATGAATTCAGCAAAGTAGCAGGATATAAAATCAATACCCATAAATCAATTGCATTTATATACATCAGTGATGAACGCTCTGAAAGAGAAATTAAGAAAATGATCCCATTCAATATAGCCTCAAAAAAAAAAAAAAAAAAACTTAGAAATCAATTTAACAAAAGAGGTGAAAGACCTCTACAATGAAAACTACAGAACACTAAAGAAAGAAATTGAACAAGACATTAGAAGATGGAAAAATCTCCCATGCTCTTGGATAAGCAGAATCAATATTGTCAAAATAGCCATACTACCCAAAGCACTATATAGAGTCAATGTGATTCCAATTAAAATCCCAAATGTCATTTCTTATAGAAATAGAAAAGACAATCATGAAATTCATTTGGAAGAATAAGAGACCCAGAATAGCCAAAGCAATCCTTAGCAAGAAGAGTGAAGTAGGAGGCATCACAATACCAGACCTTAAACTACACTACAAAGCTATAGTAACAAAAATGACATGGTATTGGCACCAAAATAGACATGTAGACCAGTGGTACAGAATAGAAGACACAGAGACAAACCCACTTAAATACAGTTATCATATACTAGACAAATGTGCCAAACACATACATTGGAGAAAAGATAGCCTCTTCAACAAATGGTGCTGGGAAAATTGGAAATCCATATGCAGTGAAATGAAACTAAACTTCTATCTCTCACCATGCACAAAATTCAACTCAAAGTGGATCAAGGACCTGGAAATTAGACCAGAGAGCCTACACCTAATAGAGGAAAAAGTAGGCCCAAATCTTCATCATGTCGGCTTAGGACCTTACTTCCTTAACAAGACTCCTATAGCACAAGAAGTAAAATCAAGAATCAATAAATGGGATGGATTCAAACTAAAAAGCTTCTTCTCCACAAAAGAAACAATCAATGAGGTGAACAGAGAGCCTACATTCTGGGAGCAAATTTTTGCCACATGCACATCAGATAGAGCACTAATCTCCAGGATATATAAAGAACTCAAAAAACTTAACACCAAAGAAACAAACAACCCAATCAATGAATGGGCTAAGGAGCTGAACAGACATTTCTCATAAGCTATACAATCAATCAACCGACATATAAAAAAAGGTTTAATATCTCTAAGTAATTAGAGGAATGCAAATCAAAACTACTCTTAAGATTTCATCTCATGCCAGTCAGAATGGCAATTATCAAGAATACAAACAATAATAAGTGTTGGCAAGGTTTTGGGGAAAAGGCATGCTCCTACATTGCTGGTGGGACTGCAAATTGGTACAACCAATCTGGAAAGCAGTATGGAGATTCCTTAGAAAACTTGGTATGGAACCACCATTTGACCCAGCTATCCCACTCCTCGGTCTATACCCAAAGGACTTAAAAATAGCATACTACAGTGACACAGCCACTTCAATGTTTATAGCAGCTCAATTTACAATAGCAACATAGATGCCATTTGATAGATGAATGGATAAAGAAACTGGTATTTTAAACAGTTGGTATATTACTCAGCAATAAAAGAGAATAAAATTATGGCATTTGCAGGTAAATGAATGGAGTCATGCTAAGCAAAGTAAGCCAATCCCAAAAAACCAAATGCCAAATGTTCTCTCTGATAAGTGGATGCTGATCCACAATGGGAGAGGGGACATGAGAAGAATGGAGGAAATTTGATCAAAGAGGAGGGAGGGGGAGGGTGCATGAGGGCAGGAAAGATGTTGGAATGAGAAAAAAAAAAGTGTATGTATGTGTGTTCATGTATACATGAGCATGTGTATGTGTGTGTATTTAAAGCTTTTTTTTTTTTTTTAAAGTACTGATGTTTGAACCCAGGGCCTCACAAATGCTAAGCAAGTGCTTTACTACTAAGCTACTACAGCCCTAGCCCAATTTAAAAACTTTTTAAAGGGGCAAAAATAGAGTGCAGTACCAAACTGTCTTTTATAAAAGATAAAAATGAGCTGGGGCTGACAGAGTCACATGCTAATTCAGTTCCTGGTTTCAATCTCCAGCACCAAAAAAAAAAAAAAAAGATAAAAATCACACTAATACATATGTGTATAGAAAAACTCAAGTTAAAGGGCTAGTTATGAGAGACCAAATCTCATATACAATTCTTTAGAAATAGTAGAGCAGCTGTCCCTGAGCTAAAAGAAAGGTACCTTTCCTTTTCAGATAACATATTGCCTGACAATAACTGCATGAGAAGACTGAAGTAGACAGTAAGAGTATTAACTCCAAAGATGTGCAACCCCACATAAGGCCTGTCACACAGTAATTTTGGGCTTGGTTGTGGGATTTGCTTTGACCAAAGGGACAGTACAGTAATATGATGAGGGAGGGAGAGGCTTGGTATGCTCTCATGCAGTGGGACTTGCCCTCCTGGAGGTGCCACTGCACTTCCCACTTGGAGAACCCTGATGTGGCCTCTTGGAAGTAGAGGGACTACAGGGAGGGAGAGAAGCTCAGTGGTCCATCCAAACCTGCCATGGCAGCCAATGTAGGAGACTCTAAGAAGACTACTAGAAAAGCTATGTTGGGAAAACTGGAGAATCATAAGTAATAGATTGTTATTTAAATTTTGAGGTGGTTCCATACCAAGGCCTACACCAAACCTATTTCCAATTGGACCAGAAGAAGGAACACTACATGATAATGGTACAGAATCCTCACGTTAGAGCTTACTGAATACTTGTAACAGTGGTCCACTTTGTGCTTTGAATATAGCCCTTGCTGCTCTACCATTGCAACTTATTTTTAAAATGGACATGTTTCTTTCTCTTCCTTTCTCCCTGCTCCTCCCTAATCTCTCCCCTCCCTAATTTCAGAGGAAACAGAATTACTTTTCTCACCACTTTAGGAATGAAGTAGTTCAGTCTTTGGGGTAGTACCAGAAGAGCTCAGAAATGACTAATCTCCCAAATTAACAAGTGCATTACAACTCTAACAGAGAACACATGGAATGTAGCCTTTGAATCACCTCCTTAAAAGCCCCCTGTTCCTAATGATCCCCAGTCATAGCTTCTGGGGACCAGAGTCTCCTGTGTTTTTCCTTTGCTAGCAGAGCAATAAACCTTCTTTCTCCTTTTTCTCAAAACTGTGTTCTCATTATTGGATTGGCATTGGGGACATGGATGGAGCTTTCAGTAACATACTTGTCTAATTAAGAAACACATGGACACTTTTCAAAGTCCATAATAAAATGATAAACAAATACACAATGAATAGTACCTAATGACATGCTTAAATACAATTTTTATTAAAGCTTATAAACCTTACCAATATTAATTTTTGAACATATAATATGGTAAAATAATATATCATATTGTAACAGTGTTCTACTTTATGCTTTGAATATAGCCCTTGCTGCTCTGCCATTGCAACTTATTTTTAAAATGGACATGTTTCTTTCTCTTCCTTTCTCCCTGCTTCTTCCTAATCTCTCCCCTCCCTAATCTCAGGGGAAATAGGATTACCTGTGTTTCTCTTTTGGTAGAAAAGCAATAAACCTCCTTTTTCCTTTTTCTCAAAAAAGAAAAACAAAGGTTTTGTGCACTTTAGTTTTTCCCATGTTGTTTATTTTTTATCTTTTATTTTATATTTGATTATCCTTTTTTATTTTGGGCTTATTTTTAATAGCATGAATTCTTAAATAGGACAATTATTTATTTTTAGACTTAACTCCTTTTTAGCAGAAACATTTAATATTATCAATTTCTTTTTATTACTTTAACTATATCCCACAGTTATCATTTACACTATTTTCACTTTTATATTTTCTAAGCAATTATTAATTAAGGTAAAAATTCTTATGACTTTTACTTCTGTTCTGCTACTATAGTGAAACAGTTTGAGGCATACCAAAATTGTCTTCACTGTTGTGTGCTTCCTGTTGCTAAATTGCATACATGGTATTCCAGTTATTGTTGAGTTCATAATAAACTAATTAAATTTTTAGAAAAATATCCATATCACCAAGAGTACAATAATTTAAGTTTAGCATAGAATAAAAAATATAAAATACTGTTATTCCATACTATCTCAATTCAAGAAAATGTAGCTACTTAAGTATGTTTACTTTCCTAAACTAACAGAAAAGATTCAAATTGAAGACAGCCAACAAATTTTCTTAGTAAAGTTCTAAGAGCCAAGTTATTTAATCTGAAGGTGGAATTAACTGAGAAGGAAACTCTATTTTTGGAATTTGTTGGTGTGGAAAGTCTGTCTCATGGAACTCCATATATGTTCCCCAGGTAAATGTGATAAAGAAAATGGGGTCATTTTTTTCAGGAAATGTCTCTTTACCTGCATTACTAACACTGAACTTCAGATTGGAGGATGAATTTGTATGTAAACGTATACTACTAGCCTGGTGGCATAGGTAGAGGGGAAATAAAAGTCCTGCTTTCAGTTTACTATGTTTCCCATATCCTTGGTTAAAGAGCCATAAAGAAGATTATTCTTGCCCAGATGTACTGATAACAAAAAATACTTGAAATGTGGTGACTAGCAAGTCATTGTCTAGTGACTGAATCTCTCTTATAAAGTCAGTTGTCAACTCCTTGTTCTGTTCATGTTCTTCCCTCAATTCTTATTCTTGGGCAGTTATTATCTTTTGGGATATACAGTTGGTCCATGTTAGCTTTTAGCTTTTCATATTTTCTCTCAAATACTTTTTTCTTTAGGCTAATAATTTCTAAAGATTTCCATGATTCTTATTGCTAATAGTTTCTAAAGATTACTATGATTCTACTTTTTTTATTTTTAGTGCTGAGGATTGACACAGGGCCTTACACATGTGAGGCAAGTGCTCTATCACCGAGCTACATCTGTAGCCCTTACCTATTGTTTTTGAATAGAACTAAGCTTGCTAAGCATTTTATATTTTCCTTGAATCATTTTGTCAAGAGATTTGGTATGTGTGTGGGTTTTTTTTTTTTTTTTTTTTTTTTAACATATGAAATTTAAACTATTGGGATTCTCCCAGCCAGGTAGCAAACTCCCCTTTGGCCAGCAAGTGAGAGGAGCCCCCGGGGAGCTCCCGATGAGGTCAGACTGAGAGAGGCAGGCCACCTGGCACAAACTGCCATGCCCCAGGGGGTCTCGTCTAAGCAAGTACCGATTTATTGAGGGGGTTCACAGGCTTATATAGGAAAGAGGGTCCAGTGGTGTCCAGTTTCTAAGCTAATAATGTGGAAGGGGCTGTCTACCTGAAACAGTATAGGGTCACTCAGCTAAAACAGTACGGGGGCAGAGGTCAGCCAATAAGAGTGCAGGGAGGTGGCTTCTCAGGTAGCGTGGTCAGCACTGAGCTGACTGCTCGGGGCCATCTTGTGGCACGCCCCCACATAAACAAACATAAGAAACCCATAAAAACTGAAAACAAAATACACATCATGACACCCATGGGACACTGAAGTTCTTTAAGGTCTAAGTTCTAGTCATTAAACAGTATGGCTATCTCATTTTTCAATTTGCATGAATGTGCCTAAATTGAAGGGCCACCATGTCTAGTAACAACTCCACAGTGGCAAAACTTAAAGTTAGCAACAATGAACTTCATAAATGTCTCGGAATTTTGTCTGAAATCTAACACCCATCAAAAAATCAAACAAAACAAATGGTATTGGTTCAGGGAAGGATGGATGCAACAAAGAATGATCCTACTCTATATGTCCAGTGCATCATCTGTTACTTCCCTTTCTTCCTGTAAAATATGATCACAAATTTTAATGTAAGCAAAAACAGCTGGGTAGAGTAGAACATGCCTATAATCCCAGCAGCTTAAGAGGCTGAGGCAGGAGGATCACATGTTCAAAGCCAGCCTAGGCAATTTAGTGAGGCCCTAATCAACTCAGTAAGACCCTATCTCTAAATAAAATATTAAAATGAGTTAGGTATGTGTTTCAATGGTTAAGTACCCCTGAATTCAATCCACATTACAAAAAAAAAAAAAGCAAAAAAAAAAAAAAACAATGAACATCCATATATCAATTATCCAGAACCAGAAATTCTTAACATCAAGGCACATTTTCATTATCCTCCTTCCTCATCAGTTTCTCCTTTTTCCCTGAAATATTTCATAGTAATTTATATGTATTTTTACAATTTATTATGTATCACTGAAAATAAAGATTCTACTGCATTACATTATACCTTTTTTATCACACTTAAAAATTAAAAATTCTAGTGAGCAATTTTAGCAAGATGGTAGAATATGACTTTCTAGTAATTGTATCTAACACAACATCAATTTAAACAACTATTCGCAAAAGACAATACCTTCTCAAGAGTTAAGTTGTCCATGGAAGTGATTATAGCACAGTAATAAGAAAACATGTTGCTGGGTGTGGTGGAACACTCCTGTAATCCCAGCAGCTCAGGAGGCTGAGGCAGAAGGATCTTGAGTTCAAAGCCAATCTCAGCAACAGCAAAGCACTAAGCAACTCAGTGAGACCCTGTCTCTAAATAAAACACAAAACAGGGCTGGGGAGGTGGCTCAGTGGTTGAGTGCTTCTGTGTTTAATCTCTAATAGCCCCCCCACACATAAAAGAAAACATGCAGTTAGGAGGATAGGAAGGATAGTTTTATAATACTTGAGTTACTTCTCATTCAAATTTTTGAAACCCAGTATGAGAAAGAGCCCTTCCAATCAGGGAAAGGAGAGTGAAACGAACCCAGGTACTTATTCCTTCAAGTACATAGACACCAAACTATGGATATAGAATCAATAATAATCAGGAAAACAAGACCCCTGCAAAAGAACAAAGTTAAGCAGCATAAACAACCTACAAATACATGGAGATTGTTCTCAGCAGAAATACTGCAGGAACTAGGCATGGTGGTTCATGCCTGTAATCCCAGTGACTCAGAGGCTAAGGCAGGAGGATATCAAGTTCAAGGCTGGTGTTACCCAGACCCTGTCTTCAAATAAATTATAAAATGTCTGGGGACTTAGCTCAGTAGCGAAGCACTCTTGGGTTTGGGTCCCCAGTACCAAAACAAGATAGATTGATTACTGGCCAGCTGAAAGTTCAATGATAGATTAAAAAGTACTGAAAGAAAAAAAAAATCTGCCAGCCAACAATACTATATTTCATAAGACCAATCTTCAGAAATGAAGAGGAGGTAAGGGCTTTCCCAGAAATACAAATACTGTGAGAAAGCATCAGTATTAGACCTGCTTTTCAAAAATCAAAAGGAAATTTTTCAATTTAAAATAAAAGGATACTAACTAACAAAATAAATATGTGTATGTGTCAATGTGAGAATGTAGTAAAATTCAGAATACTTCATATTATAATATTGGTGGGCAACACTTTCAACTCTAGTATAAAATTAAAGTATCAAATAATCAAAAGCAAATATAGCTACAATAATTTGTTAATGAATATACATTATATAAAAGAAATGGTAATATCAGTAATATTAAATATAGAGGAAGGAGAAATTAAAGAACAGATTTTATAAATGAGGTCAAAGTTAAGGAGTTAGCTGCTTAAAATAGACTTACAAGATGTTTTATGCAACCTCATCATTAAAAAAAGAAAAAAACATAGCTGATACACAAAGATTAAGAAAACGAATCAAAGTATAACAAAGGAATAGAATAAGAATAAAACTAACTGTAAAACAATTTATAATTTACAAAATAGTAGTAATAAGTCCTAACTTATCAAAAACTACTTCAAATGTAAATGAATTAAATTTTCCAGAATAAAGACATTGAGAGCTTGAGTAGATTTTTTAAAAAATTTAAAAATCAGGACCTAATTATAAGCTGCCTAGAAACCACTCAAATCATCTTTGTGGACAAACATATGAAATGAGTGGAAGAGAAAAATAATTCTATGCAAATAGTAAACAAGAAAGTGGGGACTTTACCAATGATTCGTGACTTACAGTGGAGTTACGTCCAATACCCATAGTAAATTTAAAATATCTTAAGTTTAAGATAAGTTTAATACACAAACTACTGAATAACACAGGTTATTAACACACTAACCTGTTAAGTATCACTTTTGTACTTACTTGAATATCTGGAAAACTAGCTGGAACTGGCTGATACTGACCAGCATCAAGAGAAAGTAGTGTACAACACACTTCTGGTGTGAAAGATTAAAATTCAAATTATGGTTTCTAATGAATGCATATTGCTTTCACACCATCATGAAATTCTCCTGGCAGATATATCCAGGCCTAAGGCTGCACCCCACAGACACTGGATCAAGGAACCATCCCACAGACCCAATCAAAGGTTCCACATTTTTAGACCTACCATACCATTGTAAAGTTTAAAAATCATAATTTGAAGCATTATAAGACAAAGGCTTTCTCTATTTATATCAGACAAAATAGAATTTGATCAAAGTCTGCCCCAAGAGATGAATAACATGATTTCATGATGGTAAAGGGGCCCATTTATCTAGAGGTCATGTCTGCTAATATATATTTATCCCACATCAGAGAACCTAAACATATAAAACAAGTACTAACAAAATTGAGGGAGAAATTAAGAGCAGTATCATAATAGTAAGAATTGCCAATACTCTATTTTTAACAATGGATAAATCAGTCAGAAAGAAAATCTATAAGGAAACATTGAATTAAAAACTACCCATTAGACCAAATGGACTGAACAAAACTATAGACTTTATATCCAATAGTACAGCACACATATCCTCAAGCAAGTATGTAATATTCTGAATAAATCATTTATTAGGATAAAAATGCTTAAATTCATGAAGATTGAAATCATATTGAGAATCTTTTATGACTGTAATGTTGTAAATTATAAATCAATAACAATAGGAAAATTAGAAAACTCAAGGTATGTAGATATGCTTTTATATTTAATTATGTAGTACCACTGACTGATTTATGATGTGATATGAGAAAAGGCTACAGTAGCATTTTTTTATTCACAATGATATCACATGTTTCCAGCAGGAAAGGCTGTCATTTTTCTGCTTTCCCACAGTGCAAACTCTGTCATTTATCAGTGTCTTTTTAAAGGTTCTTTCTTATAATCCACAGATTTGTTTATTTATCTTATTATGAGATTGTTACAGCAATCCTGAACAATGATCAAAGAAAAATCAAAAGTAAAAAATGAGACAAATTAAAATGATAACAGCATAAACTTATACATTGCAGCAAAAGATATTCTAGAGGAAAGTTTATAGCAAAAATCATCTATGTTAATAAAATGGAAAACAACCTCAAGAGTTACAAAAAGAATAGCAAAGTAAATAGGAAGAATATAGTAAAAATTGTAGCAAAAACAAATGAAATAGAGACTGGGCAAAATGCAAAAGATCAATAAAGTAAGTTGGTGTTTTGAAAAGATAAAATTGACAGAACTTTAGCTACATTAAAAAGAGTGAAGACTCAAAGTTATAAATGAAAGAAGAGATATTATAACTGATACCACATACAGAGAATCACAAAAAACTACCATGAACAATTGTATGCCAACAAATTGGGTAACCTAGAAGGAATGGATATTCCTAGAAATAGATAAACTACCGAGACAGAATCATAGAAATATAGAAAATCTAAACAGACCAAAAATGAATAAGGTTATTGAATTAGTAACAAAAACTCAAGACAGCTGAGTGTGGTGGCACATTCCTGTAATCCAAAGGACTTGGGGGACCAAGGCAAGAGGATCGCAAGTTTGAGGCCAGCCTCAGCAACTTCGTGAGACCCTATCTTAAACTAAAAATGAAATAATTTTTAAAGGGGAACTATGATCAGTGGTTAAGCACCCGTGGGTTCAAATTCTGGTATGAAAATATATAAATATAAATTTAAAAAATAAAATAGCCTAGGACCTAATAACTTTCTTGGAAAATATACTGAAAATTTAAAGTAAACACAAAACCCTTCTCAAATGCTTTCAAATTAAAAAGAACACCTGCACATTCATTCTACAAGGCCAGCCCTACATTCATACCAAAGCCAGATAAGGACAGTATAGCAAAAGAAAATTGCAGTTCAATATCCCTTATGAATATAGATGTAATAGTCCTCAACTAGATACTAGCAAGCTAAATCCAACAACACATTAAAAGGATCAAATAATTAAGTGACATATATCCATGAGTAGCAAGAATGGTTCAACATATACAAATTAATAAGTGTGATACATCATATTAAGAGAATGAAAGATAAAAAGCACAAAAGATATGACAAAATTCAATACCCTTTCATAATAAAAATGCTGAACATTTTAGATATTGGAGGAATGTTCATTGAAATAATAAAGGCCATATCTGACATGCCAACAGCTAATAGTATGTTTGATAATGAGAAAGCTGAAAGCCTTTCCTGTATAATCTAGAACACAAGTAGGATATCCACTCTAATCTCTTCCATTCATTATAACACTACAAGTTCTAGAAAGAGAAATAGGAAATAAGTGCTTTCAAATAGAAAAGGGGAAAGTAAAATCCTTTGTAGATAACGTGATCTTTTATAGGAAAACACTAAAATTGTTAGAAATAATAAACTGAATGAGCTGTAGGATAGAAAAATCACAAAAATCAGTAGCATCTGTGTACACTAACAATTTATTACCCTTAACAGAAAGCAATCCCATATACAATAGCATAAGATTAAATACTTAGAAATAAATTTAACCAAATAAGTGAAAGAGCTATACATTGCCAACTCTAAAACACTGACCTAAGGCATTGAAAATGACACAAATGAATTGAAAGACACTTTGTGTTAATGAAGAATTACTCTTGTTAAAATATCTATGCAAAGCAATCTATAGATTCATTAGATTTCCTATGAAAATTCTAATGATAATTTTCATAGAAATAGAAAAATAATCCTGAACTTCATATGAAATCACAAAAGACTGACTAGCCAAAATAATTGTGACTAAAAAGAACAAAGGTAGAAACATCAGGTTAACTGACTTCAAAATATACTACCAAGCCATAATAATCAAGACAGCATGGTATTAGCATAAAAACATCACAAAAGCCAGTGGAACAGAATGCGGTCCAGAAACAAATCTACCCATTTATAGTCATTTGATCATCCACAAAGTTGCCAACAGCACACATAGGGGAAAGAATGTTCTCTTCAATAAGTAGGATGGAAAAATAAATATACACATACAGAGTAATTAAAGTAGACACTATCTCATACCATACACAAAAATTGGCTCAAAATGGAGTTAAGGATGAAGAAAGAAAAACTACTAGAAGGAAATGGGATAAAATTCTTACTTATATTGATTTGAGCAATGATTTATTGAACATGACTCCTAAATAAATAACAAGAACAGCAAAAATAGATCAATGAAGTGACTTTAAACTATAAAGCTTCTTCACAACAAAGGATTTGATAGAATAAAAGGAAAATCCCAGAATGGGAGAACGTATCTTCAAACCATGCATATAATAAAAAGTTAATATGCAAAACACATAAGGAACTCAATTCAACAGAGAGAAAATAAGTAACCTAATTAAAAAATGAGCAAAAGGCCTGAATATATACATTTTCATAAAAATATTTTTAAAAGCTCATTAATCATGACAAATTCAAATAAAAAACACAAGATTTTACCTTATGCCTGACAGAATGGCTATTAAAAAAAGACAAGGATCACAAAGGGTGAAGGGGGTATAGAGAAAGGGGAACCCTTACACACTGCTGATGGGAATGTAAGTTAGCACAGCCCTGTTATGGTTTTAATATGAGATGTCCTCAAAAAGTTCCTGTGTTAACACAGGAGTATTCAGAGTAAAATAATTAGATTTGAGACCTGTACTTTGATCAGTCCATTCTAGTTTGAATGGACTGACTGGGTGGTGACTGTAGGTAGGTGGGGCATGGTCAGAGGAGGTGAGTCACTGGGGGAGTGCCCTGGTAGGGTGTATCTTTCCTGCAGCCTCTTCTTTTCTTCTCTGCTCCCTGATCACTATGTCCTGAGCTGCTTTCCTCTGCCACACTCTCCCACCATGATATTCTGTTGGACCCACAGCAAGAGAGAAGGCTGACCATTGATGGAAACCTCTGAAAGCATGAGCCAAAATATGTTTTTTTTCCTCCACTAAGTGGTTTTTGTCAGGTATTTTGGTGTCAGTCATGAAAGGCTGATGAATACAAGCCAAAATGGAGAACAGCTGGAGGTTTCTCAAAAATCTGAAAACAGAACTATATATGATCCAGTTATCTCACTTCCTGGTATATACACAAAGGAAATAAAAACAGTATGTCAAAGAATTATGTGCACTCCTATTTTTTCAGTAACATCATTTACAAGGGCCACAATTCTGAAACAATGTATGCCTTTCAGTGATAGGTGGATGAGTAAAGAAATTATAGTAGGTATATAAACACAGTGGAATGCTACTCATCCATCAAAAAGAAGGAAATGCTATTATTTGTGATAATATGGATGAACATAGAAAATATTTTGCCTAGTGAAATAAGCATGGCACAGAAAGACAAATGCAAAGCGCATCATCTCACCTAAATATGAAATTTAAATTTTTTTTTATTTTTTGGTACTGGGGATTGAACTCAGGGGTGCTCAACCACTGAGCCACATCCCCAGCCCTATTTTGTGTTTTATGTAGAGACAGGATCTCCCTGAGTCGCTTAGTGCCTCGCCGTTGCTGAGGCTGGCTTTGAACTCGCAATTCTCCTGTCTCAGCCTCCCTAAGTGCTGGGATTACAGGCTTGAGCCACCACGCCTGGCTGAAATTTAAAATTTTGAACTCAGAAACTGAGACTAAGATGGTAGTTGTCAGGTCCTGGACAATGAGAGAGAATGGGGAGATGTTCAAGTGTGCAAAATTTTGGCTAGATAGGAAGATAAGTTCAAGAGATCTATTGAACAGCATGGTGGCTAGACTTAAAATAATATATTATGTAATACAAAATTGCTGGGAGAGTTTATATGTTCTTACCATTAAAAATAAAAATTAGAATATGAGGTGACATGTTGGCATCAATCATTTCACAATGTGTACATATATCAAAATATTTTGTACACAATATACACTTTGTTAAAAAAGCCTAATTAAAAAAGCTTTAAGAAAATGCAAATTAATATTTTCATTATTATTCTAAACTATCATCTAAATCTCTACTTCAATTATAGTTTCCCACTTGACTCAAAATACACAAAGATGTTATAAGTAGTTTCTAAACAATGATGACACATGACTTTGGACTGTTATATCTTGAGTCTCATTTTTAAGCTGTGATTGAAGTACACTAAGCATAATTTCAGGTCTTCAATTATAACTAAGAGAGAACATCCACATGTTTTACTTTCTTATTGTATTACACCAACTACGAAATGTAGAAAGCTAGACTAGTATGCTCAAGACCCTGGGTCCAATCCCCAGCACCACACACATATATTGAAATATATTTCTTGGTTTTAGGACCCATTAGATATAAACATCTGTGAATGTCAAGTCCTTTATAGAAAATGGCACTGGATTTGCATATAACCTGTGGGCATTCTTCCAAATACTTGAAATCATCTCTTGATCACATGATTTCTAACACAATATAAGTGCTATGTGCTTATCATACTATGTGCTTGTCATTTATGACAATATAAGTCCTATGTGCTTATCATACTATGTGCTTGTCATTATGAATAATGACTTGAAAACATGCCTGTACATGTTCTTTTTAAAAATATATTTTTTGCTGGGTGCTATGGCACACACCCCAGCAGCTCGGGAGGCTGAGGCAGGAGGATCCCAAGTTCAAAGCTAGCCGCAGCAAAGTTAGACGCTAAGCAACTCAGTGAGACCCTGTTTCTAAATAAAATACAAAATAGGGTTGAGGAAATGGCTCAGTGGTCGAGTGCCCTTGAGTTCAATCCCTGGTACCAAAATAAATAAGTACATAAATGGTATATTTGATATATATTAGGTTGGATCCACAGACACAGAACTGACACACAGGGCTGCTTGTATGTGTGCACATATGAAGCTACCTCTCCACCACCCAAAATTGAAGTGTATCTAGTAATTCAAAGGTCTCTTCTCATTGTTACTCCTGGCTTTTTACATTTCTACAAAGGGGTAGCTACCCATTTCTCTTCCAACACTGTGTATTGATTGTATGTGCTCTGAATTCTACACAGCTAGGATTATGTAGCATGTATTCTTTTGTATCTTATTTCAATCAATGCTATTTTCATCAGACTTGCTCATATTGTATGTATCCATGATTCATACGTTTTGTGGACAAGTGGTATTTTATAAATGAGAATGACATATTTCTTTCTTATTTAAATGTTAATATTTGGATTGTCTCCAGTTTCTGGCTATTGTAACATTGCTATGGAAATTACTTTTAAAATAAAAATCTGATATTATGGGCATAGAAAATCAAAATAGAAACATGAAAATATTGAACAGAAAATGACAAGGAAAGTTAAGTATCATAGATGCAAATATTAAGACTATATGAATATTTGGTTGTTGGTCTCTCCTAATATATTTATTAAGAGGCATGTTTTCCTTGGTTCCTAAAACAGTGGCTGGCTCATGAGACATTCAACAAATGTGATGAGAGAATGAATATATAAGATTGCTTCACAATATCCAACTTACAAAGCATTTATTTAGAGTCATTTGAATTTACTAATTAACCAATAATTTATCATTTTCCTAAAAGAACAGTTACGATGTAAAAATCAATATCCATCACTTCCAGTGACAGCAGTAGGTGACAAGCTATTCTCCCAAGTTTTCAAATACAAAAGGAGGGTGACAGGATACTGAGAACAAGCAGATACTGTCATATCACCAAGTAGAGAGAAGCTGTTATAGGGACAAATAAAATCTTCAATGGCCAATCTGAGACAGCAGAGAGAAGTGGGATGAAAACTGACAGACAAGTGCAAAGGAACTGTGGTAATGTCAGACCGTGCTGGAAAATTCTGGTTCCTATGTACTACCTAACTGACCAAATTAAAAAAGCTAAACTCATAGGAACTCAGAGTAAAATGGTGGCTAGCAGAGGCCAGAGATGAAGGGACGGGGAGATATTGGACAAAGGAAAGAAAATTTTAGCTAAACAAGATAAATAACGTCAAGATATCATTTATCATGGTAACTACAGTTAATAAAAATAAATCTGAAAAAAATAGGTTTTAAGTGTTCTTACCTCAAAAAAATAGGCATATGCTATAATATGTATGCTAAACAGCTTGATGTATCCATTCTACAACGCAGACATATCTAAAATATTTTTCATAAATACATACAATTCTTGTGTATTAAAAAAAAAAAACCTAACCAAATTAAAATAATTCTATCCCTGGTAAGACATTGCACTAAAGAGACATTGCACTAATAGAGACATTGCACTATTCTCTCTTCTACTGAGAATAGAATGTAAATTGAAAAAAAGAGGAAAACATTCCACACAAAATCAGGATAGAGGAACTGAACTTGCAGGTATCGAGGAATACAAAGACTTTTTTGTTTTAGTATTTCATTTTAACAAACAAATAGAGAATTCTAAAAATATAAAGAAAAGAAAATTCTCCAGGTCTAACGATTCCTTTCCGAGTCTAGAAAAATCTACTCAATTAGACATAAGCAACAGGAAAGAATTTAGCACAAGAGCTTGGAAAAATGATTTTATTAGTTTTCAAGAAAGTTAAATATACTTTATGACCCAACTATTCTACCTTTAGGTATTATATGAAAAAGAAGTAAATGCATATGTTCAGAAAAAGATAGGGATATTTGAAGTGATTTTATTCATAATAACCCCACACCAGAAACAATCTTCCATCAATAAGAAGATATGTTATCTTCACAGAATAAGAATGCTGCTAATAAGCCAGGCGCGGTGGCACAAGCCTGTAATCCCAGCACTTAGGGAGGCTGAGACAGGAGAATCGCGAGTTCAAAGCCAGCCTCAGCAATGGCGAGGTGCTAAGCAACTCAGTGAGACCCTGTCTCTACATAAAACACAAAATAGGGATGGGGATGTGGCTCAGTGGTCAAGTGCTCCTGAGTTCAATCTCTAGTGCCAAAAAAAAAAACAAGCCGCTAATATGTGTAGCAACATGGATAAATCAACAATATTAATGAATTTTACTCATTTTGCTAGATGTAAGATCTAGATTAAATTAATAAATTTTAAGATACTGATTATAGGAGAATCAGCTTTGATTTTTGTGTGTGACAGAAATCAAAGCAGTACTTCTCCAGTGGTGTGAGTGAAAAATAAACTGACTAGAAAGAAGCCAAATAATGCTTTAGTGGCTAAAGGAGATGTTATATATCTTGGCTGAGGTTTTAAAAGGTGGGTATAACACATATATTTTACCAACAATATTAACTCGTGCACTTTAGGATAAAATAAAAACATGATCATGTTTGAAGGATTCTAGGGATCTAACACATGTTTTTGAAAGTGTTAAAGGAAAATGTTCAAAATTTATTGTAAAACCTTCCTATGTGAAGTATACATCTGGGTAACCTACCTCTGGGGAAGATTCTCTTTATGAAATTATTCAAGCAAATAATTGAAAAGGAAACAGTAAAAGTATAAACATATCATTTTAAAATAAAGAATAAAAGTAGTGCTCAGCTAGGCTAACATCAAAAAGTGGACAATCAAACATCTATAACTCTTGCACCATGCATCACCTATGAAATTCCTTTAAAATATCAGACCTGAAGTGAACAAAATTAATCTAATTTCTAATTACTAATTGACAAACAAATGTAATGAGTGAGATCATGAAGCTTAAGTTAAAATAGCCAGAATATGTAACATACAGGATAGGCAATCTGTGTTCAATATATAAATTGTAAAGAAAAAAAGAACCTGCAGGGGGAACTCAAAGACTAAAGTCTTTTCTGAAGAGGCATATTAACTAAATGCAAATATGTGCTTTTAATAGCCACTGGGGAATAGAGAAAAGCTTTTCTGTTGATATGAAAACAGGATTGCTCCATGAAATTTTGAATCTGACTTGTTTCCTATAAGAAACACCTTGCTAGACTACTTTTGTCTTTTGGAGGTATGTGTTGTTTCTTTCATCTGAACCAGTGGGCAATGAAGTATGACTCTTATGAGTCCTTCAGGTTTTACTTTTATTGTTTCTTATTCAATCTCTCAGGTAAAAGCAGCTCATAGTTATATTCACCTGTAATTCTGATGTGCCATGTGTTAAATTATATTTTTTATTTTATTTATTAGGTCTAAAAGGGATGTGACTATATCATTCATATCCATTGCCGTATCTCATTGCTGTCATGGGACCTATTATTTAATACAACAAAAAGTGACTATTTGGTCAGAAAATAATGAACAAATGAGCCAGAGATAAAGATGTAAACTACAGTAGTACATTTGTATGTCATATATGCCCATTTTTGCTGACCACTGTAGCTCTTTCTCTTTCATACATATTACCTTTCAGTGCTCACCCACCCATGGCCATATTATGTGTCTTTATTGCCGTATCTTACTTTGCCTTTGACATCTCTAACTTAACAGAAGACTATCTACCATACTGAGTATTAAAAGCTACCCTAGTGTTAGGCAAGATTTGGAACTTTGAGTAATTTTAGAAAATGACAAATTAGCATCTAAAAATGGAACTCAGAAACACAACCCCCCCAACCCCCCACCCCAGTTATTCATTGTTGCGGTTACATTAGGACCTTTTCAACAGTGTTACCAAGGAATTACATCAAAAGAGTGACAGAAGGATCACAAGTTTTAGTCCAGACTGAGAAACTTAGATAACAACTCAGGAAAAAAAACAAAACAAAACAAAGAAAAGGGCTGGGGATGTAGTTCAGTGGTAGAGCGCCACTGGGTTCAATCCCCAGTATTGAAAAAACAAACAAACAAAAAGTGTGCCTGTGAAGTATCATGTCAAAGCCAGTACTCAAGCCATAGGGTGCCCCACTGGAAAGCTGTTAGCTCATTTCTAGACAGGTCTGACAAACAATCTGAGAATATTCGAGCAGCAGGCAATAGAAGGAAGCCCAGACACTCACAGGGTAACATCAACAAAGGATATATGGAAAACTCTTGGCAGAAAGAAGAACACAAAGCAATAGGATGTAGAAATAAAATTTGTTGAAATTAAGAATACAAAATCAACATTAATTAGGTTTTATTAAGATAAATGTCAGGATTTCAGATGCAGAAAAGCAAGAACAAGGCAATAGTGAGTAGAAGTTGATTGGAGGTTGGAAGGTGATTATAAGGAACAAAATAAAAGAAATAAAAAATCCAGTGAAAAAATAATGTGGATAGATATACTCTATTAAGTGGTTGAATATAGAAGTATTCTTGAAATTTGCCTAGAGAGATGTTCAAGTAAGTCATAAAACTAATGATTATTACAGTAGCACAAGTAGGAAAATGTACTAATATATACATCACAAGATTCACGGTATTAGCAATACACAGATGTGGTAATATTTTAGCATTTATCTGGAGGGTTTAACAGTTTGTTAGGTATATATTTATGTCTGCTCTATTGATGTTACAGTAAATGGATATTAAATGCAACACACTATATAGAGGTCACCCTGAAAATACAAAGTGAGCTCAGTACTAATACTCCCAAGAGGCTTCCTGGAAACAACTTTTTTAAAAAAATATTTATTCTACTTAGGTATACATGGTAACAGAATGCATTTTGATTCATTGTACATAGATGGAGCACAACTTTCATTTCTCTGGTTGTACATGATGTAGAATCACATCATATATGCAGTCATACATGAAGCTAGGGCTATGATGTTCATCTCATTCCACCATCTTTACTGTTCTCATGCTCCCTTCCACCTCTCTCCCCTTTGATCAAAGTTCTTCCATTCTTCCTGTGTCCTCTCCTCCATTATGGATCAGCATCTACTTTTCAGAACATTCAGCATTTGGTTTTTTGGGATTGGCTTACTTCGCTTAGCATGATATTCTTCAACTCCATCCATTTACCTGCAAATGCCATAATTGTATTCTTGTTTTTTGCTGAGTGATATTCCATTGTGTATATATACCATAGTTTCTTTATTTATTCTTCTAATGAAGGACATCTAGGTTGGTTCTACAGTTCAACTATTGTAAATTGAGCTGCTATAAACATTGAAGTGGCTGCATCACTGCAGTATGCTCTTTTTAAGTCTTTTGGGTATAGACCAAAAGGGAGTGGGATAGCTGGGTCAAATGGTGATTCCATTCCAAGTTTTCTGAGGAATCTCTATACTGCTTTCCAGATTGGTTGTACCACTTTGCAGTCCCACAAGCAATGTATGAGCATGCCTTCCCCCCCCCAACCCCCCGCAACCTTGCCACTACTTCTTGTTGTTGTATTCTTGATAATTGCCATTCTGACTGGCATGAGATGAAATCTTAGAGTAGTTTTGATTTGCATTTCTCTAATTGCTAGAGATGTTGAACATTTTTTCATACATCTGTTGATTGATTGTGTATCTTCTTCTGACAAGTGTCTGTTCAGATCCTTAGCCCATTTATTAATTGGGTTGTTTGTTTTTTCAGTTAAGCTTTTTGAGTTCTTTATATATCCTGGAGGTTATGCTCTATCAGATGTGTGTGTGGCAAAAATTCTTGGAAACAACAACTTTTAAATGATTCATAAAAATAGTTTTAAACAGAAGATAGAGATATATCATCAAATGATGCTATAAGAAAATCTAATGCAATAACAATGCATAGAATCCGAAAAATATAATTAATAAACGATCTAATGGATAGAGAAAGCCAACCAGTGACTGCAGAATATGTATTTACTTAATTGACTTATATGTGTACATATCTCAAAGAATTAAGATTATTACAATTCACAATAAAACATCCATAACTAAATATGCTTGATAAATTTCAACTGTATCCTATGATCAAAAACTTTCCAAAGTCAGAATAAACATTATTCTTCAGATAAACTATATCTGTACAGAAACACTGATAAATAATATAGCTAATATGAAGTATGAAAGTGTTCTTTTAGAGAATCATAATAATTCAAAAATACTTGGCTTTGCCAATTCTATTTATTATTATACTAGAGATTTTGGTCATTAAGAGAGAAAAGAAACACAAAGCATAGGTGCTCAGAAGGAAAAAATAAAAAATTTTGTTTTGAATTATAGATGGAATAATTAATATAGAAAATCTAAAACAACCAATTGATAAATTATTTCAACTAATATGGTTTTCCAAAGTTGCCAGATAGGAGGCTAACTGATACAAAAACAAAACAAATAGAGAAAAAATTAAATGTATCATTTATAATAATTCAAAATATTTAATTAGTACATCAGGACACAGTTATCCTACAGCAGATTTGAAATATCCCATGTTTTTCCTCAAGAAACCTGAAAGACTAATCATGGCTGTTAGCCATAATAAGGATGGCATGGTCTAGCTAGGTATTTATAACATTCTCCATAAAGGTGAAATTCCTCTGAAAGTTCCCTGTGCTAGCTTATGGCCATTGTTCAGCAATGTATGGATTGATGGCTTTTTGTATGCTTCAGTTACACATTCTACTTTTAACTATGCAAACAGCAAGTATAAAACATTCCTCTATGAAATTGTGCCTCATCTGTCCTGGAACTTAATTAGTTCACACATAACTTAGTGGTTCATAAAACAAAGAGTACATACTGTGCTAAGATAGGACCCCCAAAATTGTTCCTGCACATCTGGGTTCCCCAGTGATTGCTGATGGCTTCATTCTCCTGCTACACACCATCTTTTAGTTTATTAAAGTCTTGTATGAGTACACTTTAGTTTTAATAGTCTTTTCAATTAACTGATTATATGTAATTGCTAGTAATAAATGTGAAAGTTGATATATGCCAGCCTTCTTAAAAGACAATTATAAAATACATTAAAGAAAAATAAGATCAAAGTATATATACAAAAAAAGAATGTCTTTTGATTGAAATTCTCAATGTTGTAAAGATGCTAATTTTTCTCTAATCTATATAATTTTAGTGCACTCCTTATTAAAATAAAAATTAAAACTTTACTTCTGGCCAAGATATTTTACAATGAGATGATTTATGTGGATATATAAATAAAAAATTGACATTTAAGGAAATATGTAAAGCCATGATTTTTAAATAATCAACAAGTAGCACAGTAATGTGAATCCTAAGAAAATTAAAACAAGATGGATCCAATATGGACAGACTGATGCTTCTCTCCAGCATGAACAAGTGGGTCAAGTGTTTGAGAAAAAAGATTAGGCTCCCCTCTTCTTTTTTTATTTGTTCTTTTTATGTATACATGACAGTATATTTTGACATATCACACATACATGGAGTATAATGTCTTCTAATTAAGATCTCATTCTTGTGGTTGTATATGATGTGGAGTTTCACTGGTTTGTATTCATAAATGAACATAAGAAAGTTATGTCCAATTTATTCTGCTTTCCTATTCCCATCCCTTTACTTCATTCCCCATTGTCTACGAATTTCATTCCCCCTTCCAGCGCATGCACACACACACACACACACACACACACACACATACACACCCCTTATTGTGTATTAACATCCATGTATCAGGGAGAATATTCACACTTTGGTTTGGGGGGATAGGCTTATTTCACTTAGCATGACAGTCTCCAGTTCCATCTCTTTAGCACCAAATGCCATAATGTCATTCTTATTTATGGCTGAATAATACTCCATTGGTTATATGTACTGCCTTTTCTTTATCCATTCATCTGTTGAAAGGCACTTAAGCTGGTTCCATAGCTTAGCTATTGTGAATTGAGCTACTATAAACATTGATGTAGATACAACACTGTAGCACCAAAACCATAAATAACCCAATCAATAAATGGGCAAAAGAACAAGCACTTCACAAAAGAAATATGAAAGGCCAACAAATACATAAAAAAATGTTCAACATCTGTAGCAATGAGAGAAATACAAATTAAAACTACACTGAGATTCCATCTTACTCCAGTCATAATGGCAATTATAAAAAGCACAATTAACAATAAATATTGGTGAGGATGTGGGGAAAAGGGTTCACTCATATATTGCTGGTAAGACTGCAAATTGGTGTGACCATTCTGGAAAGTAGTATGGAGGTTTCTCAGAAGTCTTGGAATGAAACCACCATTTGACCCAGTTATCCCACTCCTTAGTATATATCTAAAGGACTTAATATCATATTAGATTTAAAGGAGTCAAAAGGAACCAAAAATTGATGAGTAGATTACTATAGAAAAGAGAAGACAGGTACATACCCATACATCCAAGAGAGAATGTGGGTATAATGGGGTTATATTTGTAGATCAGTACAGTACAATGTTTCCCTAAAGTATTTGTCTGGAAATGATTGTAGCTTTACATTGAAGCTACAAAATACCTGAGAAAGGTAACTAAAAGGAGGAAAGATTTATTTTGGCTCATGGATTCAGAAATTTCAGTCTATGGTCAGCTGGCTTCATCCATTTAGGCCAGAGAGAAGGCAAAGCATTGTGACAGCAGAGTGTGGCCAAGGAAATCTGCTCACCTTGTGGCAGGCAGGAAGTGCAGAGAAAGAGCCAGGGACAAGACTTAGTCCCCAACAGCATGGCCTCAAGAACCTATTCCCTTTAAATGATTTCCACCTCCTATATTTTCTACTACCTCTCAATAATGCCATCACCTGTGAATCCATCAATGACTTAATTCATAGATGAGTTCAGAGACCTGATGATAAAATAATTTTCAAAGAGGCCAACATCTAAACACTGTTACAATGGGCATCCAGCATTCAACACATCAGCCATTGGAGACCATTTCAGATCAAAAACTTAACAGTGGGTAAATGTAGAATTTTTCTTTTCCATTTACAAATGTTTCTTAAATATTATTGTGAGACCTCTTAATTTAGACGTTTAAAGTAGTGGGTAGATCTTCTGTACCCAAAGTAAGTATAAAAAAGCATGAAATTTATAGAATTATAAAACAATTACAAATTGATAAATTATGAATTTCAATTATCTTATGGCCCTGGAAACTTACTAAAAACAAGACACATACTGAAAAGAGCCTCTTATTGAAACAGCGTTAATGTTTTAGCCAGTAACAACAGAAGTATGTTGATTTATTGTTTGTTCCCACCATAGACCCTCCACATAGTTAGTAAATTGACTAGGGTGAAGCAGGTTAAATGTGAAAACCACAGCTTTACTAAAACAAGAGACACATTTTAGCCTTAGGCAAACACGTGCCTTATTGTCAACTACAATTCATTAAATTTCATCATTAAAAATTAGGAAAGCCCAGTGTTTGATATTGTATGGTTACTGCTGTAGTAGGGAAAGCAAGTGATCATACAGAAATTAAATAGCAAATCCAGAAAATTAAAACATCACAAGGGTCCATGGTAATTTTTATTCACATCCTTAGATGAATGGGAAAATAGGAACATATGCAGGCAAGACCTAAGGCCAGTGAAAAGGAAAACCAAAGAGAATTGAGAACATACTACCATTTTGAATGGATTTATCAATTTGTATTAATTGAAAGAGGTGGGAAAACTTATGGGCTTAAAGTGTTTGAGTATATAATATCTTCTCAACTAGTTAGCAAATAAATGCTACCAAGATGCAGAATGAAAACCAAGAAAAATTAATTTAAAAAATTCAGCATACATACACATAGCCATACAGCATGAGAAAAACAGATAAATTTAAGAGAAAACAAGTCACAAAAAAACAATCAAACAAAATCCTCAAAACAATACAAAAAAAATTCAAAGGTACTATAATCATATCAAATTACATACTTTTAAACATAAACTTAAGAGATATGCATTGAATCAGAAAAATAATACATATATTTATTATATTAAGGGGAACTGTTAAGGGGAGGGAAAGTATATATTTGCAAGGGTTGGGATTGGGAGGATTGGTTTTGTGCTTTCAAACTCATTTTATTTTGGTGTTATTGGAGGATGAAAATAAAGTTAAGGATGTTGAATAAATAAGTCATATATAGAAAAGTAGTAGGGCCATGATTGCTATTGCAATATAATAATGTTGTTACTTAGAACAACTTCTTTTATGATGATTCATTTAGGGGAGAACTCGGATAATGGAGGAAGTCTGCCTAGGGATATAGGTACAATAAGGGTAAGTGAGGCTAGTAACGGTGATTTGTTTCATGTGTTAGTGACAGTGTTAACAGTTAACAGAAATTGTGTAGTTCCAGATGTTGGATTTCACAGTCTTTTAAAATCTCATTATAAATGTATGTATGTACACAAATTTGAAGATTGTACATAAAGAAACTAAAGAAAGTATGACAATTATTCAACAAATATGGTACTTCATAGAGAATAAAGACTACAAAAATTCTAGAGATAAAAAGGAAATCACTAAATTAACTCAAAAGAAATTTAATTTGGCATAAGATAAAACCAATGAACTTGACGATGAATCAAATTTAATGGTCAAATCTGAACCAATAAAAAAACATGACCAAAGAAAACTTCATCTCTAGATATATCATGAACAAACTGATAAAAACAAGACAAAAATGAAAGCTTGAAAATGCTCAGGCCAAAATGAAATGACACCAGATCAGTAACTGGAACCAATAGGTAGGAATAAAGACCAACAAAAATGGTACAACAGGAAAAAAATCATTTTCCCTTTATTTAAAAGTGAGTTATAATTCTGTGTTTGTGTGTAACAATATGAATAACAAAAAAAATTAGAGCAAAAGAAATATTAGAACAAAGTGGCCATATTTCACATATTTCACTAATTAAAATTAACTAGGCACTAATTTGAAATAGTTTTTGGTAAGTATGATATAAGCTGTAATCTCATGATCAACTATTACTTAATGTATATAGAAAAATAAAAAAATTTCAAGAGAAAAAAATTGTTTTATAAAATAAAATAGAAGGAACATATAAGTTGACTTGTGTAGAAAAGAACTAAACAGATATAGTTTAACCATATTAATAATTGCATTAAAAATGAATCACCTAAACATTCAAATCAAAAGTCAGAGTTGATAAGAAATCAAGACACAACTGTATACTGTCTAAAAGATATATACTTTAGGTACAAATAGGTTGAAAGTAAAGTGAAAAAATTACATACTATGCAAAATTAACAACAGGAAAGCAGCTATATTACTGGAAAAATAAAATTATTAAGAGAAAAAGATAGTCTATAATGATAAAATGTCACTACATCAGAGAGTTAAACATATACTTAACAAAGCTTGGAATTCAAGAAAAAATGACAAAATAGAAAGGAGAAATAGAAAATCAGCAATTTTATTATTTAAACAGTAGTTTATACACTATTTAGACAAAATAAAATATAGAAGACTTTAACAATACCAATAATGAAATTAACTCACACATAGAACAGTTCACCTAGTATTAGCCAAATACACACCTTTTCTAAGCACACTAAGAACATCCAGGATGAAAATATAATAGGCCATAAAACCATTCTCAACATGGTTTTTATTTGTGTTTTCCTAATGATCTGTGATAGTGAGAATTTTTCATATACCTGTCAGCTACATGTTTGTCTTCTTTGGAGGAATTTGTTGTCTAATCCTTTGCACAATTTGTAATCAGGTTTTTTTCTTGTTAATGAGCTGTTTGATTTTCTTATATATCTTGGGCATCAACCATTTTATCATGTATTTACAGAACATATTTTCCCCTATTTCATAGGTTGTTCCTTTACCATGTTGGCAATTTCTTTTGTGTACACCAGCTAGGTATTACCTCATACCTGCTAGAATGGCTATTATAAAAACAACAGGATATAACCAGCTTTAGTGATAATATGGAAACAATGCAATTCTTTTTTTGTTGCTGATAATGTATATTAGAATAAACATTATGGAAAACGGTATATAGATTCTCAAAGGATTAAAAATAGACTGATGTATCATCCAGAAAGCATATGTATCTAAAAAATAAAATCAATATTTTGAAGAGATAATCTGCATTCCTGTGTTTATTGCAACATTAGTCACAATAATGAAGAAACAGAGTTAAACCAAGTGTCCATCAATAGAAGAATGGATAAAGAGTATACAGTGTATATATAAAATGTTAACACTACTCAGTCTTAAAACATGAAGAAATCTTACAATTTTCAAATCATGAGTAAACATGAATGATATTATGCTAAGTGAAATGAACCTGCCATACAAAGACAATTACTGCATGATCTCACTGACATGTTGCAGTGGATTGAAAGCATTCTCCTAAATTCTGGTGTTGGGGACTTATTCCTCAATGCAACAATGTTGAAGGGTGGGACTGTCAAGAAGTGAATAACTCATGAGAAAGTAGGTTACTTATTATAAAAAGTGAGTTCATGATAAAAATGTCCCCGTTTTTGTCTCCCAGTCCCTTACATGTGCTCTTCTGTCCTTCCACCTTCCACTATGGTATGATGCAGAAAAACAGTCCTCATCAAACGTAGGTCCCTTGGTTTTGGACTTTCCAATCTTCAGAACTGTGAGAAATAACTCTTATCTTTTTTTATAAGCTACCCAATCTCAGATATTCTATTGTGGCAGCACAAAATTGACTAAGAAAGAAAACCAGCACCAGAGACATGAGATGTTGCTATAATACATACCTAATAGTGTAAAAGGGGTTTTGGATCTGAGTAATGTGCAGAGACTGGAAGAGTTTGGAGAAGCAGACTAGAAAAGCATTTATTTCTAGGAACAGAACATTAAGGGTGATTCTGGTAAGAATTCAGAAGAGAAGCACTAAAGAGAAGGTCTAGAGAATGGGGAAAATAGTTATATCTGACAAGGGGTTAAAATCCAAAATATATAAAAAATTCAAAAATTCAATAGCAGGGATGGGGTGTATGCTCAGTGATAGACTGCATACCTCGTATACATGAGGCCCTGGATTTGATTCCCAGAACTGCAAAAAACAACACCCTCTCACTAATTACAAAAAGCTCAATAGAATAATCACCACCAGTCCCAAGGTCTAAATAGACACATCTCAAAAGATGACAAAAAGAATGGACAAGAAGTATATGAAGAAATGCTGAACTAGCTATCAGTGAAAATCCAAACCCCAATGAGATAGTACCCTTCTCAAGTAAGAATGGCTATTATTAAAAAGACTAGAAATAAAAAGTGCTAATGAAAATGTGGGGGGAAAAAGGAACCCTAACACAATGTTAGTAAGAAGGAAAATTAGCACAGACATTGAAGAAAATGGTAGAGAGCTTCCTAAAAGAATTAAAAATAGAACTGCCACACAATTCAGCCACAAACTCATGGATATATATCCAAAATAAATGAAATCAGCCTATCAAAGAGACATCTGAATTCCATGTTCATTGTAAGGACCTACTATAAGATTTTTACTTCAATATTCATTCTGATGTTAACATATTGGATATTAGGATCCATCTATAGAAAGTAGAATGTCTGTGCATTTTTCTTCTGCATAAATGCAAAGGGCTACAAAAATATCTCTTACAAATAGATTTTGCTAACTCTGATCCTTTTTAGTGTTTCCTCAAAGAATAATAGAAAGATCATGGCATATTAATGGCAGTAATGAAAGATGACAGTGAAAAATCTTTTAAATATTAGTTAGTACCATTCAAAATTCATATCTAGAGGACAAGAGTAAGATTGCTATTGGTTCTCTTTTGCATAATCTACTCTGTAAATGTGGTAGTATAACATTTTTATGGAAGACAAATGTGCAATCTTATTTTAAATGCTTTCTCCTTAAAATAAATAAGGACACATGCTGAGAGTATGCAATTTCATCGATCATAATGCTCTTAAACTGCTTAAGAAGTAACCGTAGTACGAAATATATGCTATGCTTTTGGCAATCGACTAAGTGAATCCTGACACTAAATATTCAGCTTTTCAATTAAATATACAACAGTTTTACAATAGAATAAAGAGTTCTTTGTAACTCTTCGCTTGTGTTTAGGAAGTTGAGATTATTTTAAATGGTGCACATTTTTATTTCTGAATGCAATTTTATTTCTGAATATAATTTTCTTGAGGGAAAAATAATAGTCTTCCATGGGTTATTGACTAGTATATTGACATTTGGATTTTTCTTTATATTAGAAGGCAATGTGAACATGTAATATAAGAACATTTTAAAAAGTCAAGTGGGACCATACACTTAATGAATAATAGTTAATATTGTTAATTAATATTAATATTAATTATTTGAAGTATGAACTAGGGAATACAAGGTTAGTTCAGTCAAGAGCAAGTCTCTTATTTATTCAAATATATGTACATACAGAAAGAATATATTCTATAAAGGTACAAAATCACTGAAGAGATAAACTCTATGAGGTCATGGAATTATTTTTTAAACTTTTCTTGCTGATATAACCCCCTATTCCATTGGCAATTGCTCGCCTTCTTCACTCCTTCAGCAGTATTTACCAAGTGCTAGGAACTGATCTTACAAGAGTATATAAACATGAATAAAATATATATCCTGTATTAAGGGATTGAATAAAATCAGATAAATTTGATATGTGGCAGATATTATTTGTATCAGACTCATTGGGAATGTAAACAATGGTAAGTTTTAAATATGTAGGCTCAGAGAGGAATACCACAAGGCAGTGTAGAGGAGCCAACTTGGGTAACTTTCAGATTTTCCTTAGTTAAGTAGACAAAATATAATTTAAATCTCTGTAAAAATATTTATATTGTTTAACCCAGATTTGTTAGTTCATAAACTAACAAGAAATTTCCTACCCATGGCATAAACGTTTATTTGCTTAAAATGAATACCATACCATCAGTCAGTTAGATATTAAACAAGTAAAATAATTTGTAAACAGAAGCATCTCACACAAAAATCAAGACTATAGATGATGCTTAAGCAATCTGTTAAACTTCATGAGAGAAAACATTCCTAGTAATAGAATATCTATTTTACTGTTTATTTATATATTTATTTATTTAAGGTACCAGGGATTGAACCCAGGAGCACTTAAACACTGAGCCACATCATTTATTTTTTATTGAGACAATGTCTCGCTAAGGTGCTTTGAATTTGCAATCCTCTTACCTCTGCCTCTGGAGTCTCTGGGATTATAGGCATATGCCACCACCCCTGAATAGAATGTTTATTTTACATTACTTATTATATTTTATGTTACAAGTGCCTATTATAAGAGAGACAAGTGAGTGTATTTGTGAAACAAAGAGCTTGAATTAATGAACATCTGAACTTTGTATAGAATATCTTTGTAAATGCAGTTATTCCACTTAGGAGTGATACATTAAGTTCCTAAATATATTAGTGGGTTGAAACAATCATCTTATTTTCCACTGGGTTTAAAAAAATAACAGAGGTAGAGCTTTATCCATGAGAATAAATCTGATGCCTAGGTAGTTGATTTGCTTAACAGGACAGAGTAAGTTGGAATATAAGCATCATGAAATTTCTCTAACATCAGTTTCAAATAGCACCCTTACCCACTCACAGTCTTTGTACCAAATGTCATCTTGGACTAGAGTATCAATGAACTTGAACATTATTACTTCAATTCCTCCTTTGAACCAGTGTAAGAAAGCTCTTTCAGGTTTCTTCAATTTTATAGCCTGATACAAGAATTTGTTTTTCAAAGATAAGGAAGATTTCATACTATGAACTTTACCCTCAATGAAAAAAAATATTTTAGAGAATGTCAGCATTTTTAAATATGTGAATTCTTGCAATATATGAAATTCACATAAAGTACATGAATTAGGCCATATGGTATAACCTATTTATAACTTTATTAATATATAATTGGTGATATAGTGTACATGCTTAAAGCCTATGATTTAATAAGTTCTGACTCAAATGTATACCTAGGGAAACAGCACCATGATCAACATAATGAACACATCCTCCCAAATTCCCCTTATGTCCTTTGAAGTCTCTCTGTCCCTCATCTCCAGGAAGCACTGATGGGCTTTTTGTCATTATAGTTTTATTACAAAGTTCATTTAAATGGAGCTAGGATAGGAAAACACACATAATATACACAGTAGAATAAAAATATTGAATGATATTCTAATTTCATAATCATTTTAATTTCATTGTATTTGCAACTGGGAAACATAAGTATAAGAATGAGTGGTCATCTCTCTAATGCCTGAAATGTTATTAAGGACCACAGTTCTGTGAAAGATGACCACCTAGTGAAGTAAGCCTAGGAAAGTGGAGACCGCAGATCTCTATGAAATAGTTTAAATCCTTGCATTTCAATCTATTCTCAGTTTCTTTTTTGCCTCAAACCTCTTCTGACATTCTTCCATCCTGACTTATAGATGATAGTCTCTTTCGTAATTCAGTTAAGGTGCACAGATTTATAAAATTCCATGTTCTCCATGAAGCTGTATTTTCAATTTCGCATTCATTCCTGTATTAATGGATGAAGTAACCTTAGCTCAACCAAAAGCCAAATCTCCTATTATTACTTTTGGATCTGTGTTCCCTCACACTTTCAAAGTCATTCTCAGAATTAAAGCGTCACTTCCTTTTATGGTAGTGCTATTTTATCCACCTTGCTCTCCATCCAGATAACTTCTAATGCATCCCATCAGTATCTTCAGGTTCTGTTTTTTGCTCACTTTAAAAATTCCTTCCTTAGCTGCTCTCAGGTACCATGTATTTTTAAAGAAAATTTGCATTTTGAAAGAGAGACAAAATCATGATTTAATCTACATTTAAGGAATCAATATACATATTATATATAATATGCATATATTATATATATAATATATATTATATATACAAACATTTTTAACTAATTGTCACTGTCAGGCTATAATTTTTGAGTTTTTGTAATAGTTTGAGATAACAAAATAAAAAATATTTGTTCAGGAAAGAACCACCATACTCTGTGAAACACAGTGGAAACCTGTGGTCTTGGTTACTCAGATCTAGAAATGTTTAACATGTGATTTATGTGTGGCCTACAGCTTGCTGTGTCATTTAGGACAGATCTATGGTGCTCATTGTGTTTCACACCTGCAGGCATGGGTGTCAAGTACAGTCATGTCTATCCCTAAAATACATAATCAGAAAGAGAGCAACACAACAGTGAGGTGATTAGCATCCTAGGAGCTGCAGGGAAATAGATGCCTTTTGTAGTTTATTCAGGAGGCTTAGTTGGTAGAAAAGGACCATAGCTAAATACATCTCTCTGTTGCTACTCATTTTCATTCTAAGTTAGCATGGCCAGTGGGAAATGATCAGTGTCAAAGCAATCTCAAGTGACTCACCGTTCCCGTTATCTCTCTCCTTCTGGGAAGTTAATGTACTAATCAGCCCTTGTTCACAAACTGATCTGTGAGAGATAATTGGCAGGTTGGAAAGTATGGTATCGTAGCAGAAATAACAATCTCCCCTTTATGTGTTATCTTCCTCAGGACAGCCACTGACATCATGTAATTTCCCTTCACAAGATACCTGTTACACAAACCCAAGGACAAATGTTATTATCTCTGATGATTTGATAAAGGAACATGTACAAAGATAGCAACAACGTCAAGGTTACCCTAATGATGAACATGTGGAATGCTTCCTGATTCTACTGTTTTGTGCCTTCTATAAATAACTGCTAGAGAGACCTTATCAAATCCTAAATTTAATCACATCATTTCTTTAAAATGACTTTCCACCTGAACCCTAAACACTTTTCCATAGACTTGAAGGCATTACACAAATTACCTCTCCTTATTTAACACTTCTCATTCATCAACTTCTGGGATTCACACTTTCCAAATTTTTTACAATTCTGACACACATAAAACAAAGTTAATATTTTCATGGTACATGAGGGACAATTAGAGACTATTCATGACTAGTGGGTTCTGTCCTAGAAGCTTGGGTCATGGACACCATGCCAAGCTTTGAGGACTGAGGGTAGTGATATTGCTATACATCCATAGCCATTTGTATCATGATGTGATCTGGCCCCTGAAGAAGTTCTGCCCTAGTTACATTGCCCTTTCTAGTCCCCAAATGTTCTCAGTTTCTTTCCCATTGTCGAAGTATGCGTACTTGTTTTCCTTAAGCTTGGGACACTTACTTTCTGTATCCTTGTATAGTTCTCTATTAATTCAAGTCTCAGGAAAATATCAGCTTGACAGAGACTTGCATCTCAGTATCAAAGAATCCCTCAGTCATCCTTCACCACATCCCCTGCCCTGCCTTTCTTTCTTCCTACTATTTATGGTTGCCTGAGTTTATCCTGTATGTTTTCTTTCCTCATTTGTCATTTTTCTCTGTATAAAATGTAACCTGATGAAAGATGAAACCTAGATCTCTTTATCACGCTATGATCCCAATATCTCTTACATTTTCTGTCAAATAAAAGGTGCATACCATTTGTTTAATATACTAGAGAAACTCTAGGCTCTCTAGAATTCTTGCTTTGAAATTCTAATCCTAATCTTTTTTCTTATCTTTTAGAAAAAGTGCCAGAAGCATAGTGAGCATTGCTATAGGTTCTCCACTGAGTCCTAACAGGGATGGATTATTGTATTTCTGAATTGAGATAGGTTATTTACTATGCTGTTGTATCACAGATCATAGAGTTTGCTTGAAGGATACATGGGGCAATCAATCTTTCTACAGGAAATAAATGTACTGACTCTCTAAATCAAATTCACTTTCCTGTTCTGAAGTCTTAAACACTTCCAAAAGGAAGAATTCACTTCTAATATTTTTTTAGATTACTTTACTCTGATATAAAACCCATACTCCTTCCATATTTCTCACATAATTTCAGCTTTAAGAAGACATGAAGAATTTATATCAGCACTGTGGGCTATGATAGGAAGACTACAATGGAGTCAAGATTCTTGGGTACTAATTCTGGCTTTGATCCAATCAGCACACTAGGAGAACAACTTGAATATACTCCACTGCTCAGAGGCTCAACTTTAAATGTAGTGATTAATATACTAAATAGGAATGTTGTAATGAAGAATCAGTGTATAGGAATGAAAATTCTATAGCTATAAAGGAATGCAATGCTATAAAGTACAAGCAAAGCCTTTCTTAAATAAAATAGAATAAGAGAAACTATAGTCTAATTAGATCTAGGTAAAGTTCAATTGTTTTTTTAAATTTTGTCCCACAGCTTCATGTGCTGAGATGTAATTTTTCCCCAAAATATTTAGAATAGTAAATTATTTCACTAAATTCTAATACATTGAAAAACTTGTCAAAATATATCCTGAAACCCTCAGAAAATGTCAAATAATGTCATTAAGAAAGATTTTAAATATAAAGTAGACTTCCCTTCATCTCTCACCATGACATAGGCTATATACTCTTTCACACAATACTAGGCCATTCCTAAAAGACAAGCAAAGCTCTTTTACTTTTAACTTCATATTCTTCATTAATTAGTGAATTACTATGTCTTGTTCAATTAATTTTGAGACAATCAATATGTCATACTACAACCTAAGTATGTACTATCAGAGTGGACCAATTATTTAACATTATTCTACACCAATTTCCTAATCTATAGACATTAATTTTAACCAACTCTTTTATGTAGATGAATTAAGTCAATATAGATTATGTAAAATTGTGTAAATTATTATACACAAAAATTGATGGTTTGTCAGAGCATTTGATTATTTCAAACTCACTTATACCACACTTCAGTAGATTTCACCATCTCAATAATATTTCTACCGTATTTTGGTCAAACATATTATCT